>OZ026612.1:26092547-26113547 GCA_964020975.1 Hermodice carunculata
TTTCTATGGCTCACAGCTGAAATTCAAGGTACGCACGGGCTGTTTATGTATTGGTGAGAATTTAGATCAATGGGGAATTTGTAACTCTAAATGTGAATTGTGTGAAAATGGTAAAGAAGACTTGGCTCATTTTGTATTATTATGCCCAGGCCCTAACGCCATAAGAATGTCATGTTACACAGAATTAGAAAGGGAATTACGAAAACATGGAGCGGAAAAAGTATGGGCCCTGTATTGAAGGTCCTCTATGTTGGGTAAACAGTGTCTGTTTTTAGGAAATCATGGGTACTCCTTTGGTGACAACATTGGGGATCTATTTGACAAAATAAGCAAACCGTTTCTGGTTGGGGCGTGGCGTTTTAGACAAGAGTCTCTTGAGCCGATCTGAAACTCACTTTTCCGCGCCGCCCTCTCACGGGGTAGTGCACATGTCTCCCTGGGGGTAATGCCAAACTGCCCACTGCCCCGTGTCGTTAGGCGGCAGTCAAAATCATAATGTACACAAGTATGTCTTCTGTGGGTCCTACCCTGCTTACAGTGCCCCGGTGTAAAGGGGTACTTTCAGAAATAAAATAATAATAATAATAATAATAATAATAATAATAATAATAATAATAATAATAGTAATAATAATAATAATAATAGTTATTGTTATTATTATTATTATTATTATTATTATTATTATTATTATTATTATTATTATTATTATTATTATTATGCATGTACAGAATAAAAAATATAAATAATTCAAATGTAAATAAAAACTTTGATATAAACTTATTTTATATTCCTTGTTCTTCCAGGGAGAACCAACACATGAAAATTTAGCACAGATGGAACATCTGGAAATGTGGATCAACGAGACACTTAGGATTTATCCACCATTATATTTTTTTTAAAACCCACAAAAAACCAAAGGCAAAAAAAAAAAAAAAACAATCCCCCCAAACCTGAGGAATGTGGTGTTAAAAATACCAGAATACGAACAAACATTGGATTACATAGTTTATGTTTGTAAGGATTAATGAACATGTTCGTTTCAAGCATGCTAAGTCCAACATGATTAGAATTGGATGTAGATTGGCCAAGTTATGACTGGATGAAACTTTCAAAGGTCCAGGTGACTTGGACCTTTGAACTTTAGATGTCACATGTAAATTTTAAAAATGTGCACGGTTACAATAGCTACAATTTGAGCCCAACATGATCAAAATTGGATAAAAATTGACCAAGTTATGGCTAGAAGAACGCCACCATCGAAAGTGCCTTTGACCTTGAAATGACCTCTACCTGAAGTGAACCTTGACCTCAAAAATGACATTTTGGCTTAAAATTTACCTTTGACCTTGACATTTGAGATGACCTTTACCTTGCTATGATCGAACTCCTATACACTCGGAACCATATCTACTATAGTATATAAGATATTGAAGATTTAAAACTTTAATTAGCCCTCATTTGCATAATTTTGAAAAGCATGACCTCTCATTATGAACAGGCCAGACTTTATCCATAGAAGTATAATTGTGCCAAGTTTGGAGTTTCTACATATAATACTTTTCAAATGAAATGTCGGACAAATTTGCCTGTAAAGAAAGAAAGAAAGAAAGAAAGAAAGAAAGAAAGAAAGAAAGAAAGAAAGAAGAAAGATATAAAGAATTCCTAGAAAAACAGAAAAGTGTGTGCTGACACACACACTTTAATGAAAGAAAGAAAGAAAGAAAGAATTTCAGGAAAAACCAAAAACACACATACACTTTAAATATTATTTTAACATTGAGTAAATAGCAACTATGTTCGAAATAGTGAAATTAAAACTTCAGTAAAATGCCTGAAATGCCAAACCTGTGAAAATTAAACCATGTGAAAATAAGTGCATTTACAGTACGTCAAAATGGCTTTGCAGGTATACTGTCATGGCCCCTGGTGGCAGTTTTTGGAACTACATATCATCAATTATTGAAAAAGTCTACCACTTTACTTGGACCCCTCAATACCCTGAAAATCTTAAGATACATAAGAATTGTAATGTATAAAAATTGCACATTATGTCTAGGTGGGAGCCACTGGGCGATCTGCTCCTTTCTGCACCAGCAATTTTAATATGCCCAGGGAGAGAATCGAACTCTCGTACCAAGACATTATATGCAATTTTATGGCCTCATATTGAATTACTTGGGGAATCATAAATTATCAAATAACATATTATAAAAAATTCAGTGGAGTGTGACCATTTGACCAAGCTTGGTAGAGATCCACTAGGGAAACATTGGCACCAAGTTTGAAGTGAATCTGGCTGATAATTTCAAAGAAGTCAAAAATGTAAATTGTGGATGGGTCACAGATGGACAAAGCACAACTGGGCCTCCTAGTCTCAGGTATAGTGTATGATCATAAATTTTCACGAGGGATAAATATTCACAAATTTTCCTGAGTAGACCCAATTTAGGAATATTAAACTGTGGCATATTTTTGGCAGATTGGGTGTTGAATGAAAGCCTGCATGAAATTTTCAGGAAACTTTAACCTCAATGCAGGCCTTAAAGAGGTGTATAAGCATGTGGTGCTTGTGATACATGTGTGTGATGTTTCATAAAACTGACTTTAAAACTTTCTTACCTGCACAAATACTACTATTGTGCACTAGACCTTTGACCTCAAAAACATTAGGTCAAATACAGAGGTATAACCTTGACTTTCAATAGCCTTCTAGATCACCATATGTTGCTTCTTTTGTTTTAAGATTTAATTTCTAGATGCACAATGTCACTCAGCAAACTTGCGACCTGTGTGTGACCTTGAAAATTAGGTCGAGGTCAATTATGCTTGCAGTGGTGTACTATCATATGCAATTTGAAAGTCCTGTCTCAAAAGCTTCAGAAGTTATAGTGGTAAACAAAAAAATTCAATGAATAGGTCACTGTGACCCAGATACGTGACCTAGTGACCTACTTTTGATTCATGACACATTTTTTGGTTATGATACATGTGTGTATAAAATTTCATGTAACCGACTTAAATACTTCCTTACTTTTACCAATACCACCATTGTGCACTTGACCTTTGACCTCAAAAGGTAGGTCAAATATAAAGCTATGACCTTGATTTTCAATTGGCTTCTAGATCACTCTATGAAGCTTCTTGTGTGTAAGCTTTAGATTGCTAGATGTAGGCTTTCAATAGTTACAGTGGTAGCGTCGCTCAACACGTGTCCATTGTGTGACCTTGAGAATTGGGTCAAAGACACCAATGCTTGCACACAAAGTAGGCCATATAGGAGTGTACTATCATGTGCAATTTGAAAGTCCTGTTTAAAAAATTTCTGATGTTATAGTGGTAAACAAAATTTCAATGAATAGGTCACTGTGACCCAGATACTTGACCTAGTGACCAACTTTTAATTCATGACACATTTTTTGGTTGTGATAAATGTGTGTATAAAATTTCATGTAACTGACATAAAAACTTCCTTACTTATACCAATACCACCATACTGCACTTGACTTTTGACCTCAAAAAGTAGGTCAAATATAAAGCTATGACCTCGATTTTCAATAGGCTTCTAGATCACTTTATGAAGCATTTTGTGTGTGAGCTTTAGATTGCTGAAAACAGGCTTTCAATATTTAGAGCGGTAATGTTGTTTAGCAAATGTGACGACTGTGTGACTTTGAGAATCAGGTCAAGGTCAACTATGCTTGCCTACAAAGTAGGCCATTTAGAAGTGTAATATCATGTGCAATTTGAAAGTCCTGTCTCAAAAATTTCTGAAGTTATAGTGGTAAAACCATGGGGCAGACAGACGGACGGACGGCGCAGGGTACGACAATACCCGTCGGCCTCATAAGGCCGAAGGGTAAAAAGCACTTCTGATTCATCATATTAATCATGATTCCCACATGGCCTGCTTGCTTGATGCCCTGGTCAATCTGCATAGAAACCCATAAAAGTCAGCCAAAATTAAGGTATTAAAGACTTTAGCTGTTCAGTATACAATCAATATTGTGAATGGAATTAAAACACTTAAAACCAAGATCTTGTTTTGTTACAATTTTCAGTTTGTAATATGTGGAATATACAAGGAATGTTGTGAATGGAATTAAGACACTTGAAACCAAGATCTTGTTTTGTTACAATTTTTTGTTTGTAATATGTGGAATATACAAGGAATATTGTGAATAGAATTAAAACACTTAAAAGCAAGATATTGTTTTGTTACAATTTTCCTTCTTTTCTTGTGATATCACAGTGTGTATGAAAAGCATGTTATTGTTGAGATTCTATAAAATTTGTGTAGAGTTCCATACATAATACATGTACAGAATCTTTTTACTATTCTGATGATTAAAAAAAAGGAAGAAAAATGCAATGGCATATTTCCTATCTGAATCAACAACTATGTGCTTGTCCGAGGCCCTTCCTCCATACATCGGGGAAACATCTGCAATAGCACCAGTTGGTGTAATGGACACGAGCGCCTTGGCTGTGTTGTGGTGCTTGTAGTTGGACCACGTCTGCTGTCGTGCAAGGAAGTTGGTCCGCCTCTCTATGAACACTTTGGTGCAGTCAATGATGACTCTTGTTCTTGGGTATTTTGAGAAAACCTTGGGCAGATTGCTACGCACCTGCAATTAAAATTAAAGTAAATTAAGGGACAACTCAAAATTGTCAACATGTTAACCCCCCCCTCCACCCCCAAGTGGTGTCAGACTGGTCATGGGATTTTATTTCTTGTCCAAATTAATAACTAGAACAGACTGATTTTCCAACAGAAAATCAAATGTCTCCCGGTGGAACACTTACCTCTCTGAATAAGCTACAGGTGACAACAAATTACAAATGACCAAGTTTGCTTGAAAATTACAATCCTATTTTAGCTCTCACCTAGATACATTACTCTAGCAATTTTCATCAAGTTCTTCAAGACTTATTGCAGAGAAACCAATTTCACATAAATGACCCTGTGAACTTGAAAATTAGGTCAAGGTCATCCAAATACAACCCCAACCTTGCTCTTACCTTCATACATAATACTACCAAGTTTCATCAAATTCCATCCTGTTCTTCATGACTTATCAAACGGAAACCAATTTCACATAAGTGACCCTGTGACCTTGAGAATTCGCTCAAGGTCATCCAAATACAATCCCAACCTTGGTCTTGCCTAGATACATAATCCTACAAAGTTTCATCAAATTCCATCAGTGACCCTGTGACCTTGAGAATTCACTCAAGGTCATCCAAGTACAATCCCAACCTAGGTCTTGCCAAGATACATAATCCTACCAAGTTTCATCAAATTCCATCAGGTTCTTCAAGACTTATAATCGCACGGAAACCAATTTCACATAAGTGACCCTATGACCTTGAGAATTCCCTCAAGGTCATCCAAGTACAACCCCAACCTATGTCTTGCCAAGATACATAATCCTACCAAGTTTCATCAAATTCCATCCTGTTCTTCATGACTTATCGCACGGAAACCAATTTCACATAAGTGACCCTGTACCCTGTGACCTTGAGAATTCCCTCAAGGCCATCCAAATACAATCCCAACCTAGGTCTTGCCAAGATACATAATCCTACCAAGTTTCATCAAATTCCATCCTGTTCTTGATGACTTATCAAATGGAAACCAATTTCACATAAGTGACCCTGTGACCTTGAGAATTCACTCAAGGTCACCCAAGTACAACTTCAACCTAGATCTTGCCTAGATACATAATCCTACCAAGTTTCATCAAATTCCGTCAAGTCCTTCAAGACTTATCGCACGGAAACCAAGTGTTGAAGAACTTGAACAAGAAGCAGAAGAAGCGGAAGAACGGGCACTAAAACAATATGTCCCCCGGCTTCCACCGGTTCCTTTGGAGGCATAGCAATCAGCTTCTTCCGGCAATTTGCCATTTTCGGTATGCACCTGTTTATGATGCGGGACATATTCTACTGGTTTATCCCAAAACAGTCACCAAGATCTTCCTCTTGTAGCCCTAACCTCAACCGCATCATTACAAGTAGAAACTCATCCATAAGTCATTTTTTTCTTTGCACCAGGTTTAGTAGCAAACTTTCTGTGCCTGTTTTTTCTGTACTTGTTATGTAGTACCACCTTTGAAAGTTTCTTTTTCAATAGTTCATTGAAAACACCTGTAAAAGATTTCCATGTAGGAAAACCTGCGTACAAACTAGTCTTTCTGTTGTTGTTATTTATATGTTGTGTATCAAACCTTCCTGTCTGTTTTCATTCTTGAATCATTTTTTTTTTCAGTTTGCTTTTTAATATCTTAATCTGTCTTTTGTAACAATCCATAGTGCAGTCCTATGCTGTAGTTGTCGCCTGTATTGGTGAAGCCTTTCTATTACCCATGTTGTGTTCAGCTGTGGTTGCCTGTCTGGATGCGAATGTGAACTGAATATAATCATGTCCATGAAGAGATATACTAAGAAATGGAGTGGTTGAAGCTGTCAAATTATGTGCCTGTGTTCGTTGAGTCTGAAGTGGTGCATGATGATATGTGGTAGAGTATGGTGTGGATGTGGCATGAAGATTCTGTGTGGATATTGATGGAGTCTGGAATCAGACTTGATGAGATGGTCCTGAGCTGATATGAAGAGAGGTATCATGAATAGTATAATCATATCCATGAAGAGATAAACTAAGAGGTGGAGTGGGTGAAGCTGTCATATTCTGTGCATGTGTTCCTGGAATATGGACTGATGTACTTGGTGCATGATGAGATGTTGGAGAGCATGGTGTGGATGTGACATGAAGATTCTCTGTGGATGACAATGGAGTCTGGAAGGAGACTTTCAGATGAGATGGTCCTAACATTACATGAGGACTGTGAACAGAAGTATCATGTGTATCATCTAGTGAATGGTGGCCAGGCATTGATGTTGCAGTAACTGAAACAGAGGAACCACACAATGAATACAGTGGTACCTACTTTATGCAACCACTGCTGTGAGCACTGAGCAGCCAAATTGCTTTTTGTGGTCACTAGGCTCGGACATAGGAGTCAATTTCTTTATAAAAGTTACCTGTGGTGACAGGTTACCCTGCTGTATGTGGCCACTTTTTCTTGGCAGAAAGGGTGGCCACATACCGCAGGTACCACTGTACATAAATTCCCCCCAAAAAATGATACAATGCAAGAACATTTATCAACATATTTGTTTTTGCTACTAGTGACAAATCATGATTACACACTTTAAATTTTCTATGCACATGTAATCCCATTGTGATTATGAACTCAGAACTCAGAACTGGTTTATTTGACAGAAATACATACAGGTGAGGTACAAATACGCATACATAGCAGTTCCATTGGGAGATAAGGGTACATGATATAAAAAAGAGGTTATGTCAGGATGACCCCAGTTAAGGACATGATGTCCGCTATCGCTGGGGCCACCTAGGATATGAATGAACATAAAACAATTTGTTTCTGCAGTAGATTGATCATAATGGAATAGCAGTTAAATGAAAACGAAAAGACAAGGCGCTTTAGTCGTTGCACACAAAACAATCTGGAATGGTACATGTTTCAAGGTATTTACTAATGAAATGAATTTTAGCGTATTTTGAAAAACCAGATAGAGAATGTGTATGAAATTTGTCTTTAATGCAAGGAGGTGTATTTTTAAGGAGTGAAGGAATTAAAAATCTGATACATTTTCGGGTTCTATTTCTTTTTGGGACAAGTAGTTGCATGGATTCTTTGTTTCTGGTTTGATATGGGTGATTTACAGGTGTCTGTGCAAAAATATCATTGAAATATGCAGGCAAATTGTTCTGAAGGTATAGAAAATAAAATTTCAGAGCTTTAAGTTTGAATAAGTCTTCAACTTTGAGATTGTTCAGTGTTTTAAAAAGTGGATCTGTATGGGCGTTATATCTTGCAAGACAAATCAGCCGAACAATAGATTTCTGTAACTTGAAAATGCGGTCACATGGGAAGCCTCATGCTAGGATGGCATAATTGAGATAGGGTAGAAAAAGTGAATTATACATAAGTAAGAGAGTGTTTAGAGGTAAATATTTATTCAGTTTTCTGAAAATACCTATCAATTTCGAAAGTTTTTTGCTAATTTTGTTCATGTGTGGTTGCCAATCTAAAGTCCTGTGAATGCGTAAACCTAAAAAGTCAAATTCGGATGTTTTTGAAATTGAAGTATCGTTGATTTTCAAATCTAAAATTTCATTTATTTTTCCCTGAGGGAAATGGAATATCATATACTTTGTTTTTGCTATATTCAAAGATAGTTTGTTAACAGCTAGCCAGTCATACACCTTCTGTAATTCCTTATTGATATTATCTGAGAAGCTACTGTGCGTATTGGTGCTAATCGAGGAGTTAAAAGAACAGAGAGGATTTACCAAAGTTGTGTCGTCCGCATAAAGAATAGAATCAAGTTTTGATGAAGCAAGGTGCATATCATTTGTGTATATTACAAAAACAAGAGGTCCAAGGATATATCCTTGGGGTACCCCAGTTTGAAGCGGAAGAAGGCCTGAACATACATTATCGAAAGAAACATACTGAGACCTCCTAGTACGATAACTTTTGAACCATTTTAAAGGAATTTCGTTAATGCCATAATGTTTCAGTTTATGTAGAAGAATATCGTTATTTAATGTACCAAAGGCCTTGGATAGATCTAAGTAAATGCTAATAGGTATTTTTCCAGAATCAAGAAGGCTGAGAAGTGTATCGACAATTCAAGAGCTGCTGTTTCAGTGGAATGACCAGTTCTAAAACCGTGTTGGCTTTTGTAAAAAAAGTTGATTGGACAAAAAAATAATCATAAAGTTGCTTATAAACTACTTTTTCAAATACTTTGGACAGAGCAGGAAGGAGTGAAATTGGTCTGTAGTTGTCTAATTGAGTACTATCTCCCTTTTTCAAAAGTGGTAGTACTTTTGCAATCTTAAGTTTGTTGGAAAAAACACCTGTCATTAAAGATTGATTGATTATCAAGCTAAGTGGTTCAGAAAGAGAAGGAATTATGCCTTTGAGAGGTTTCATCGATATATCATCGTGACCAGTGCTGGTTTTAGATTTTTAAAGTTTCTCAAAATAGATGCAACATCATTGAGATTGATCTCTCTGAAGGAAAATACATCATCTGTACGGTATGGGAGGTAAGATGTAAAACAAGGTACGCCCGACGTGTTTATTTTGTTGGCTAAGTTTGGACCTATATTTGTGGAAAAAGCGTTAAAACGTTCGGCTATTTCATCTTTATTTGTAAGTTTCTGAGTCTCAACTAAAAAGAAGAGGGGGAAGTCTTTCTTCTTTCCATTTGAGTTAAGAACGGACTTGATTGTGTCCCATGTTTTCCGCATATCATTTTTGAAGGTTTCAAATTTCGAGTGATAGTAGTCTCCTTTCAGTTGGAAGATATTGTTTTTTAGGATTTTGTTGTAAACTTGAAGATTGTGTTTAGAATTATCGTATTCAACAGAATCAAATGGGATAGATTTTAGTTTTTTATATAAACCGTCATGAAATTTTATAGATTTTAATATACCATCTTCTTTGCTTCACACAGTATTTTTTCTAATTTGTCATAATTAATATTTGGGTCGTGATTTGGGTCGGATATCGGGCTTTGCATCATGTCTGTATTATTTATTTCGTCATTGAAATTTTGTATTAATGCACTGTCTTTTGTTACTATCTTGACAAATTTATGGGAGTCTTGCTTTATTAATGTTTGATCTATACATGTGAATGAGGGTAAGTGATCGGAAATTTCAGTGAAGATAATACCAGAAAGACAATTAGTATTGCTGTTTGATAAGCTACAAAAAATATGATCTATCAATGTTGGGCGTCTATCAGACAACCAAGTTGGGAGCGTTATTTTCGGATATAAACCATTATTTAGCACGACGTCACGATAATCAGAAAATTTTTGTCTTGTTGAATTTAATAAATCAATATTAAAATCACCGACGATGATTTTGTCTGAGGACTCTTTTGAAATTACGTCAATGATTCTAGACAAATCATCTATAAATAACTGAATGGCATCATTTCGGTCTCTTGGTGGTCTATAAATGTTACAGACAGTAACCGTTTTTGTTAAACCATTTTCAAAAATATCTAAAAATTGGCCTTCCCAATAATCGTTAGGTGAATGAAAGTCTCGTGTATTGTACTGAAAATTTTTGTGTAGGTATAACAAAAGACCACCATGGGAACTACATGAAGCGTTAAAGGGGATGGACGTATAGTTTTCAATTTCAAATAACGAGGAATCAACTGAGTTTTCTCCCAGCCAAGTTTCTTGTAGACATATGGCACTAAAGTAAAAATTCTCAATAGCAAGATCATCAATAAGTGATTTAAATTTGTCAAATTTGGCATTTATGCTTTGAATATTTACATTAAGCACTGAAAAAGTATGAATATGCACTTTTAGATAATCTACAATATTATCTCGGGTAACATATGGTGAGTCAGACACAATGGTTATGAGTTTAACTTTAACTAATATTGCTTTCGTACTTCATACAACAATTTATTTTTGGTATGAAAGCAAGCTTATGAAAGTAAAACACAGTAAGTAGAAAATCAGAGAAGCACGCATTGATCCAATCATTCCAGTACATGCTGGGACTATTTCTCAAAATACACTGTATAATATAAAAAGGAATTGGTTAAATTTAATGTGAAGAAATGATGAATAATTCAACAAACCATGGATAGATAATAATTAATAACACACACCTGAAATCTTACTTGGTGTTCCTGGTACATCCACTAAGTTGAATATGGTTTCTATAGTTTGGTCCCCAACATCTGCAAAGACAAATACATGCATATAAGTTTCCCATCATGAAGAAGGGAGCCCCCCCCCCCCCAAGTGTTGCTTAATAACCAGGTAACATTGGGATAACTACAACGAGGAAAATAAGTGCTAAATTACCTCTAATTTTATTATTCACAGGCTTGAAATGTCACATTTTAATGTCAGTTAACTAGTGCCTCAATGGTCATCACATGAATCCACCCTGGGCAAAAACTTTCATAAGTTGTACAAATCTCAACTCAAGGAAAGATTAGTTCCTGCTCAACTCTTCCACATGCAATACACAGTATAATAAGCAAATATAAACTGTCTCTTATAAGGGATGGTTCATCATTTTCACAAGAGTACAGACAGTACGGGGGGGGGGGGTAAATTTTAATGTGCACTGTCATGATAATTATAAAATGATGATAAAATTACCCTCCAAACTTGCCTGAGTTGGATCTCTTTACAGTATAGTAATTTATACCCTACTGTAAGTATAAAATACTGCCTATTTCAGACTTGTTCTATTAATGGTGTCAGAAATCATGCATTTACATGTATACAATTTTGAAACACCGGGTATACTTGTAAAAATTGATGAAAACATGTTCTTGCACCTGAACTTTAATAATAGTTTGTCAAAACTCATCATTTTTCCCGTCAAAAAGTACTCGTTTAGGGGACGGCGGGGGTAACTCGAAGAGTACTCTATGTATGCTTATTAAAATAATGAAAATGTTGAACCGTCCCTGATCATGCTATTTCTTATTACATATGCTGGTACACTAAATACTTGTCAAAGTAGGTACTATAAAAATACCATATTGATTTTCATAATCTTAGGCATGGAGTAGGACCACTTAATTTATACAATAACAATTTGTGAAAGGCCAATCCCTGTGGGTTGGCCTGCTAGGGTGGGTGGGCCGTAGTCGGGTTGATACCCTCGCCTTCAGTCACCTCTGATGGCATGTTCATTTTGTTAATAGAATATTGTCAACACACACATGTACAAAGTCATCTCTTGTGTTCATACTTTTGTCTAATGTTTTGTTTTGTCTAAGTGCATAGTTTTCTACCGTATAATGTTTCGTCCTGTGTGTATTGTACATATATATTGTGCGTCTCCGTGTCTGGAGACCCCCTCGATTAGTAACACTATGTGTACTAGTGGGCAATCCAGTTTGAAATAAATATGTTTAAACTAAAACAATAACAGTTTACTTCAGTTGCCTAAAAACACAACTATGTATACAGGACAAGCTGTGTGTGTCTTTTTATGACAAAACATATTTGCCAATACCATAAATTACTACCAGTGCCTTCCACTTTGTGTTAATTACATATTTTTGTAGTATTTCATATGACATGTTGATGTCAACATGGAGTGCCAAGCTGCACTGTCTATTGGAATTGGGAAGGTGACACACAAAAATGCAAGAGCTCTTGTTTCATACAATAAAAACAACTTTAACATCCAATCATTTCATTTCTTTATTCAAGCACATTGTACTTTATGATGACAAAAAAATAAAGTTTGTACATGCAGATCACTATATATATATATATATATATATATATATATATATATATATATATATATGTATAGTGATCTGCATGTACAAACTTTATATATATATATATCCCAATATACAGGCTCTTGAGTCTGCATGTATATGCCTGTTTTTCTGTGCATACACCTAAACCAAATGACATCTTTCACTATTTTTTCACATTTTCTAGGCATACAAGTGGTGTCAAGAGGAATTAGCATTTTTTTGGCCACATATGAGCCAAATACAATTGGTTGTAAATTATGGCAGAGTGGACTACTCTCTGCAGGGGTCATTGCAGGTACAGCTAAGCTGTATGTGTCTTTTTATGACAAAACATATTTGCCAATACCATAAATTACTACCATTGCCTTCCACTTTGTGTTACAGTAATGCCTCTTTTGAAAGACCACTCCTTTGGGAGACCACCTCCTTTGAGAGACCACAATTGTCAGGTCTGTCTGTAGTACTTTTCATGTTATTTATACCTTATTTTAGAGACCACCTGCTTTACGTGACCACCTTTTGGGTGGCATTAGGGGCGGTCTCTCAAAGGAGGGACTACTGTAATTACATATTTTTGTAGTATTTCATGTGACATGTTGATGTCAACATGGAGTGCCAAGCTGCACTGTCTATTGGAATTGAGAAGGTGACACACACAAATGCAAGAGCTCTTGTTTCATATAATAAAAACAACTTTAACATCCAATCATTTCATTTTTTTTCAAGCACTACATTGCACTTTATGATGACAAAAAATAAAGCTTGTACATGCAGATCACTATGTATATAGGTCTTGGACCAGTAACCTCTCAAGGTCAGGTCAACTGATCCACAACTTTCGATTGAGTACCGAATACTGTTGCTGTGTCTATTGGATGTTCATTAATATCACAGGAACAGAGCATCCCAAATTAAGTCCCATTATAATTTTGGATAGGAAAATATTTATCGACTGTGAGTTTTAGAAAGGCACTGCTACTTTAGAAATATTATAAATTTTATAAACTTGAAGTAGAATGCAAAGGAAGTTGTGGTTTTACGTTTGAAATAGGAGAAATAAGCCAGCGAATGTAGCTATTTTAACATGTAAATGCATTAGGCCTCGGCTACTGATCCAATGGTTTCACGCCAGTGGTAGTAATTCAACCTGTGGAAACACAGACGAACAGAGCAACCACCTTCTAGTTCACTCAATGGATTTCAAACATGTATGTTTTATGCACCAAAATGTTCGTAAGAATTTTTTTACATCAAATAAAGACCAGAAAACACGGGCATGAATGGGATATTTTTCAGCAAATTGCAATGGCAACCAGCTCTGCGCAGTACTACTTGCAATATCAGTGCGCGCACACAGTGTTGACTCCAGCTGAATCACTGTATATACTGGTGCCAGTGTACATACCTTCATAATAATATTCATTTCAGCTCAAAGTATACATTGTTTTCCACTATCAAACCAAGATCTGCCTTTCTGGTAGCAGTGTTTTTTAATATACAGCCCCTTGCATCCCTAGGCCTGAATTTTTATTGATACTCTCCAATCATGTTACCTCAGCACAGCACTGCAGCAACTGCGGCTGCATAAGCTGATAAGGGTCAAAATGGCTAAAACCAAAACAAACCTTTGAGTTGCAATGTGCCTCTGAACCAGGGGCCGTATTCACAAAGAGATAATTTTGGACTTACGTTAAAAAAAACACTTTATCTTTAGATTTGAACTTAAGTTCAGTTTTGTTGGTATTTACGAAGAAATAAAAAATCGATCGCCACCTTAACTTAAGTCGAGCTGTTGTTGCGACACACCTGATTGCAGAATAGATCAACAGGGGAGTCACTCTCTGTGCAGATTCACAAAAATGTTTTGGGTCAACGTTTCGGTGTCCCAAATAATCCCATTATATGTAGTCAATGTGAAATTAAAGATTAAATTTGACAATGATTATATAATAAGGAGGAAGATAGGTTTGTTAGGATTGTGTTAAAACTTTTTCCTGTAGTGTGATAATAATCTTTTACGATATTTTACATAGAAAAAAAATACCCACCCGTACTAGTTTCAACTAAAAATACATATTTTTTTTTTTTTACAGATATGTCCTTTTCAATTACGCGTCTTCTGCTAACAAGAGCAGGACGGAGGAGATAATGAATGTTTTGTTTTCATTTTTCCATTATGACCAGGAAGAAAATATAAATTACCGTCCACTAACCTGTCCAATGAGATTTGTTTTTCCCAAGTAATCATGGAAATGTATATACAAAATTTTAGGTCCTGTGTTCGATTAAAAAAATATTTGTATGTAAAACAAATGTTTTATTTTTATTTCCCTTTTAAAATTAAAATAGTTTAATTTTCCGTTGCGTTGAACAATAAAAAATAACGGGTAGGCCTATTACCGAATTTTCAGCTTTTATTTTTTCATATATGAATGTATGTCGGGGCTGACCATTATTTTTGTTTAGGGGTGGGGTGGGAAGATAGGGAGTCATGAAATTGGAATAACCCTTTCATGCTTTTATGACCCCCAAATCTTTACGAGTACAGCCATATGTGAGCATATAAATGGATATAGATGTATTGTGACCCCCCCCCCTTTTAATTTTTCTGATAAAGGCACTTGTTGTAACCAAACCCTCTGAGAGAATTTTAATCAACAATACATAAAAATAAGTTAACATAAAATGTCTAGCAAGTGAAAAATAAACTTTATGCAAGTAGACTTGTGACCTTGCGGATGAAGTTAAGGTGACCCATGTTATGCAATACCATTACACTCATATGGAGAAGTGTCCCTGTTCAATTCAAAAGCAATGTGATAAATGGTTTAAGAGAGTAATATAATTTGCCCAAAAATGACCCCCTCACAAAAAAAAAACCTTGAAAAATTCAAACATCTTTGTTCTATAGATATTGCTAAGATTTTAATACAGAACGCTAGAAGGTACATACGTACCAAGTTTGAAGTGGGTGTTGCTAATGGTTTTGAAGATGTAAAAATGGTGAATTACCATCGCAATCCCCTTTGACTTACATAGTAGGCCTAATCAATAGGAATGTACTGTATTCATAAAGCAATAAAGAAAGAAGGAAGGAAAGGAGAAAATGAAAAAAAGCAGAGAATGAAAGAAAGGACAGAAAGAAAGAAATTAAGAAAGGAGAGAAAGAAGGAAAGAAAAAGATAACGAGAATGAAAGATAGAGAAAAACAGAGAGAGAGAGAGAGAGAGAGAGAGAGAGAGAGAGAGAGAGAGAGAGAGAGAGAGAGAGAGAGAGAGAGAGAGAGAGAGAGAATACACACATTAAACAGATGTGAATTGCATGAGAAAGACTGCTCAATTATTTAGCCAAGGCGACTTGAGAGCATGTACTTTATGCCCCGAGAATCTTTGTAAGGAACAATTAACTCTTACAGAGCCAATTTAGAGACTGAGTCAACAGCTTTCCTTGGGGCACTTTCCGCGCGTTGCGTAACTCCGCCAGGTTGACAGACTATAATAGATCCAAACTTTTACATTCGTATTTTGGTCATGGACCCCCCCCCCCCCCCAAAAAAAATCTATTGTATAGCGTATAGCCTAGGTAGGCCTATTAAATTGAACGTGAGTAAGCCAGAGTTAGCTTTGACAGAGTAAGTATTATTATCAATTAATTCTGAACAGACAATAATTTGCCTGCCCAAACTGGATGGTGCAAACCGTCATCCAGTATTTTACACTGTCGGCCCTGTCGGCCACACTGTCCAGTGCCGTTGTAAACAACAAACAACAACAAACGTGCGGCACGCGAACAGATCTGATAGTCCCATCATACATGAAAAAACAGCAAACGAATGTATGAAGGCTTATTAACAACTTACCGTTTACCGTCGGTGCAGCGCCATCTAGGAATTCACAAGTGGCGCACCCAAGTGAGAATCAGCACACGAAGACGTGGTGAGGTTCACACGAGATAGTATATATCCTTGGCAGTGAATGACATGCCGACTTATTTTTATTCTCTGTAGCTTAGATATGACTGCCAGGACATTAAAACATTTTTAAACTGCCATAATAGCTTTGATTTTTTAAAAATACATAGTAATACATGGATATTCTCAATTGGCCCAGAATCCTGGACCGAGTGAGAATAAAACATGTAAAATACCGACTTTACCGTCACATACATGCACATGGGTCATGAATAGAATAGAATAGAAACTTTATTGACACAACCTAATACAAAGGTATAGTCTAAGTGGCCAAGCTGTATATAAATTCACACAAAAGACATATAGAGATTCAAGGGAGGCTTCACATCATCACTAATTGACAGGTGCAACCCAGTGTAATTGTTAGAAAACCCAGTTTGTTGTACCTTTTCTCAAAAATTGAATTGATATATTTAATGACTAGTGCTCGAACTATGTCATTCCCATCTAGTATTTCATTTTACATGAAAGAGTGATGTAATTTGCCTGAGAAACTATGTGACTGGGGATAATATTTGTGATAGATGAACAATACCATTCAGGATTGAATTTTCACCCATGGCAACCAATGGCCATGTAGGGTTCAAAGCTTTTCTTTCTGCATATGGTGTGGGGCACAGTTTTTCATTTTTTTTAAACGAAACAGAATAACAGGTATTAAATAAATTTTTACCAAAAATATAGACCCCTGTGTGCAGAAAAAGTCGAAAAGCAGCTGATCTCTTGTGGCAGTTGTCTTAAATTGCAGTATTTCTGTATTTGTAACACAAAGCAAAAGTCCATGAGGCAGGGAGGAAATTTTAACTCCTTTCTGAAGTATGAAGGAGTCCTGCCTTCAATTTGTATTTTTTTTTTTTACCCTTCAGCCTTTTGAGGCGGATGGGTCTTGTCGTACCCGGCGCTGTCCGTCCGTCCCATGGTTTTACCACCATAACGTCAGAAATTTTTGAGACAGGACTATCAAATTGCACATGATATTACACTCCTATATGGCCTACTTTGTGTGCAAGCATAGTTGACCTTGATCTAATTTTCAAGGTCCCACAATGGTCACATGTGGTGAGCCACGTAACCACTCTAACTATTGAAAGCCTGCATGTAGCAATCTAAAGCAAGAAGCTTCATAGAGTGATCTAGAAGCCTATTGAAAATCAAGGTCATAGCTGTATATTTGACC
Organism: Hermodice carunculata; assembly: GCA_964020975.1. NCBI lineage: Eukaryota > Metazoa > Annelida > Polychaeta > Eunicida > Amphinomidae > Hermodice > Hermodice carunculata. The sequence continues at coordinate 26,110,060 of OZ026612.1, forward strand.
TACTTTTTGAGGTCAAAGGTAAAGTGCACAGTGGTGACCCAACTAGCACATAACATTATCTTAACATTTTGAAAAGCTCTTACGAATGTTATATCTAGTGTCTACAGTTAATGATCAATATTTCTAAGGTTGAGAGGACCGGTTTAAAACCACCAGTTGCCTTTTATGGGTGACTGCCTGTCTGAAGTCAGGAGGGAAATTTGTTTCTTCACATTGGTATTGGAAGAGAAATGTTGATGCTTTGGCAAGTCTGGAATTTCTTTGCTCTCATTGTTGGGTTTGGAATTAATTAATATGGATCATGTTTTTCTGTACTATTTGAAAATTACTTCATTGGCTATGCTGTGCTGTGGGCTTTGTTCTCTGACTCATAGCTATAGTGGAGGTAGAGTGTGTTTATAATGTTCCAGATTCATAAATATCACAAAATCGATGTAGGCCTACTTTAGTCTTTTGCTGTAAACTTAGGTGACTGACAAGTCGGGAGAACTAAAAGGTGATAGGCCTAACAGGTCTCTTTTTATTTTTGGCAAAGTAATGAAATTTGAGTTTTTGGTGGTTAGGCCTATGCATTTTGGAAATGAACTAGTGTCTACAGTTAATGATGAATATTTCTAAGGTTGAGAGGACCGGTTTAAAACTACCAGTTGCCTTTTATGGGTGACTGCCTGTCTCAAGTCAGGAGGGAAATTTGTTTCTTCACATTGGTATTGGAAGAGAAATGTTGATGATTTGGCAAGTCTGGAATTTCTTTGTTCTCATTGTTGGGTTTGGAATTAATGAATATGGATCATGTTTGTACTATTTGAAATCATGTTTTCTCAATATCATAATAACATTTTTTTAAAAATGAAAATGTCTGAACAATATTTTTCAAACATTTCCAAATTAATGTTCCAAACCAACATCCTTAAAATGTTATTTTCATATTATAAATATGAACAGTACATATACCAGGAATGGAGTATAAATGTTAGATGTTGATGTTCCAAGTAGATATTTTGACAATATTTTAGTTATGTTATGCAACAAACACTTTTATATCGCATAAAATTATAAACGTTTTCACAGTATTTTTCAGATGTTTCCAATATAACATTCTAACCCAATATCCTTAGAATGTTATTTAAATGTTATGAATAAAGACGGCACATATCCAGGAATGTAGTATAAATGTTAGATAATAATGTTACAAGTAGACGTTTTGACAATATTTAAGTCATGTTATGGAACAAGCACTTTTATCTCACATAAAATTATAAACGTTTTTACAATATTTTTAGACGTTTCCAAAATAACATTCCAAACCAATATCCTTCCAGATAATTTTTTAAAATTATGAACATAAACGGCACATATGACAGGAATGTAGTATAAATGTTGGATAATGATGTTACACGTAGACATTTTGCATATTTTGACAACATTTTTGTTATGTTATGTTATGTAAAAAGCACTTTTACTACGCATAAAATTGTAAACATTTTAACAATATTTGTGATACATTTTTAAAATAACGTTCCAAACCAATATCCTTAAAATGTTATTATGAAGTTATAAATGTGAACGGTACATACGGCAGAAATGTTGTATAAATATTAGATATTGTTGTTACAGACAGTTATTTGGGTAATATTTTATTTATGTTATGCAACAAGCACATTCATCCTATGCAAAATTATCGATGTTTTGGCAATATTTTTCAAATATTTCGAAATTAATATTCCAAACCAAGAACCTTAAATTTAAATTTCATTTCGATATTTCTACAATCTCTTATTGATGTTATACACATAGTTCCTATATATATATGCAACAAGCACATTTATTTCATGCAAAATAATAAATGTGTTTACAATATTTTTCAAACATTTCCAAAATAAACTTCCAAGCCCATATCCTTGATGTGTTATTTCCAGATTGCAAAATGTGAAGGTTACTGAATATACATATGTAAGTTAGAATACATATTAGATACTGATGGCTATTGAAGAGGGCCACCAAGGGGTATTCGCTTGATACGTTATCATCTATATTTATTTCTTGTGAGCTGTGAAATCGAAGATTATTTAAGCGTGATTCATTATCATCTATATTTGTTTCTCGTTAACTGTGAAATCGAGGATTATTATAACGTGATTTGTAATTATAAGTATTTATTCACGTGATTTTAATTTTTATGATTTTGGTTTTAACCGTGAAAGTACATTTATTTTTCCATGAACCGTGATCCCCCCCCCCACACACACACACTTGGGGGCCCTCATTGATGTCCCAAAGATGTGGTGTTATATATGCAGCAATTGACCAGATTATATCGCACAAAATAATAGATGTTTTTCAAATGTTTCACATGACTACTAAAGCAAGGTTTAATACAAATATCTTTAAACTGTTATTACAATGTTGTTGAAAAAAATTCCAGCTTAAAAACAAAATGTTATACATGAATATTTTAATAACTTGAATAATATTATGCAGCAAGAACAAACATTTCTGTATGCTTTTAACGTGTAGCTATGAATAGGTCTCAGATCTACAGGAATCTTTTAGCTATGGAAGGCTTAATTTTTTGCTCGTCTTTTTCTTCTGTAGGCCAACATTTTGCTGTTTAGTACCTAACGTATTTCTCTCTTTCTCTTTTTTTTTTTTCTATCTTCTTCGCTTTTTTTTTTTCTTTTTTCGTATTTCTAGCAATGTTACCTTAAGCTTTTTGCCTCGACCCTCGTCCGCTCACTTGATTGATGGGCCTACAATTATAGGCCTACACTTTCAATTCGTTGAGTTCCTTGAAAGGTTTACAAAGTTACAATAACGTTAATCTGCAGACCCATTGTTTAATTTAGCTATTAACGTATTTCTGTATCATTACTCTCAAAGATACATAACGGGCCTCTAAATTAAGGGGTATGAAGTATGGAAATCTTCAAAAGTCAGGTTTTTGTTGAATATTTTTACAACGTTTTTATAATGTTATTCAATAATAATAATACGAAAACAATAGCCGTGGCATAGCTTTGCTTGAGAAAAATGGCTCGCACTTGAATCCGTCAAACAAAAAATAAGCTGATCAGTCGAAAGAAAATTATATGAAATCCACTGAGTTAGGCCAAGATATTAAAATCGACTGAAGATGCATGGTCAGGGAGTCTGTGGAAAATAATAAAATTTACGAAGGTACAAGTTGAATACATGGACTAGCTCCACGGCGGCCATATTTGTGAGAGCCGTCTGCACGCAGCAGGGCGTAGCAGCCGACACATACGCTTCACTTCGTTTAAATTTGCCAGACTGGGAATTGTCGAATTCTCATATATAGGTAAGATAATTCCATTTTTGCCCGTAGATGACTGACCTTACGTGTACCCTTTGAAAATGAATGTTTGACAAGTACTAGAGTGACACTGAAAGGATATTTTACGGTCACCACTTCAGTTTCACGTGTTATCGCTCAGGCCTTGTCAGGGCCATGAAATTATGTTTTCGCA
>OZ026612.1:26113747-26173747 GCA_964020975.1 Hermodice carunculata
CCTCCACGATAACTATGAGTCGGAGAACAAAGCCCACAGCACAACATAGCCAATGAAGTCATTTTCAAATAGTGCACAAAAACATGATCCACACTCACAAACTCCAAACCAACTAATGACAGCAAAGACACTCCAGACCCGCCAAAGCATTAACATTCCTCCTCTAACACCAACATGAACAAACAAACTTCACTCCCGACTCGAGACAGGCAGTCACCCACAAAAGGTAACTGGTGACCTTTAACTGGTCCCCTCAACCCCACAAACATTCATCATCAACTGCAGACACCAGCTCTTTTCCAAAATGTATAGGCCCAACCACCCAAGACACAAATTCCACCACCCCCGCCAAAAACAAAAAGACACCTGTAAGGCCCATCACTCTTTAGTTCTCCCGACTTGTCAGTCAGCTAAGTTTACAGCAAAAGAGTAAAGAAGGCCCACATCGTTTCTGTGATATTCATGAATCTGGAACATTATAAACACACTCTACCTCCACTATAACTATGAGTCAGAGAACAACGCCCACAGCACAACACAACCAATGAAGTAATTTTCAAATAGTACAGAAAGACATGATCCATACTCACCAACTCCAAACCCAACAATGACAGCAAAGAGACTCCAAACCCGCCAAAGCATCAACATTCCTCCTCCAACACCAACGCGAAAAAGCAAACTTCACTCCCTACTCGAGACAGGCAGTCACCTACAAAAGCCAACCAGTGGCCTTAAACCGGTCCCCTCAACCCCACAAACATTCATCATAAACTGTAGACACCAGCTCTTTTCCAAAATATATAAGCCCAACCACCCAAAACACAAATTCCACCACCCCCGCCAAAAACAAAAAAAGAGACCTGTTAGGCCAATCACTCTTTAGTTCTCCCGACTTATCAGTCAGCTAAGATTACAGCAAAAGAGTAAAGAAGGCCTACATCGTTTTTGTGATATTTATGAATCTGGAACATTATAAACACACTCTACCTCCACGATAACTATGAGTCGGAGAACAAAGCCCACAGCACAACATAGCCAATGAAGTCATTTTCAAATAGTGCACAAAAACATGATCCACACTCACAAACTCCAAACCAACTAATGACAGCAAAGACACTCCAGACCCGCCAAAGCATTAACATTCCTCCTCCAACACCAACATGAACAAACAAACTTCACTCCCGACTCGAGACAGGCAGTCACCCACAAAAAGTAACTGGTGACCTTTAACTGGTCCCCTCAACCCCACAAACATTCATCATCAACTGCAGACACCAGCTCTTTTCCAAAATGTATAGGCCCAACCACCCAAGACACAAATTCCACCACCCCCGCCAAAAACAAAAAGACACCTGTAAGGCCCATCACTCTTTAGTTCTCCCGACTTGTCAGTCAGCTAAGTTTACAGCAAAAGAGTAAAGAAGGCCCACATCGTTTCTGTGATATTCATGAATCTGGAACATTATAAACACACTCTACCTCCACTATAACTATGAGTCAGAGAACAACGCCCACAGCACAACACAACCAATGAAGTAATTTTCAAATAGTACAGAAAGACATGATCCATACTCACCAACTCCAAACCCAACAATGACAGCAAAGAGACTCCAAACCCGCCAAAACATCAACATTCCTCCTCCAACACCAACGCGAAAAAACAAACTTCACTCCCTACTCGAGACAGGCAGTCACCCAAAAAAGGCAACCGGTGGCCTTAAACCGGTCCCCTCAACCCCACAAACATTCATCATCAACTGCAGACACCAGCTCTTTTCCAAAATGTACAGGCCCAACCACCCAAAACACAAATTCCACCACCCCCGCCAAAAAGCAAAAAGAGACCTGTTAGGCCCATCACCCTTTAGTTCTCCTGACTTGTCAGTCAGCTAATTTAACAGCAAAAGAGTAAAGTAGGCCTACATCGTTTTTGTGATATTTATGAATCTGGAACATTATAAACACACTCTACCTCCACTTTAACTATGAGTCGGAGAACAACGTCCACAGCACAACACAACCAATGAAGTAATTTTCAAATAGTACAGAAAGACGTGATCCATACTCACCAACTCCAAACCCAACAATGACAGCAAAGAGACTCCACACCCGCCAAATCATCAACATTGCTCCTCCAACACCAACGCGAAGAAACAAACTTCACTCCCGACTCGAGACAGGCAGTCACCCACAAAAGGCAACAGGTGGCCTTAAACCGGTCCTCTCAACCCCACAAACATTCATCATCAACTGCAGACACCAGCTCTTTTCCAAAATGTATAGGCCCAACCACTCAAAACACAAATTCCACCACCCCCGCCAAAAACAAAAAGAGACGCGTTAGGCCCATCATCCTTTAGTTCTCCCGACTTATCAGTCAGCAAAGTTTACAGCAAAAGAGTAAAGTAGGCCTACATTGTTTTTGTGATATTTATGAATCTGGAACATTATAAACACACTCTACCTCAACTATAACTGATGCATTGAAACCTTAGTGTTCATTACATGGTCAATGCACAGTGGTCAATGCATGTATGCATTGATGGGTCAGTGCATTGGCAATACATGGTCAACTAGACTGATTTTCCAACGGAAAATCAAATGTCTCCTCGTGCGCCGTTACTATTGTCACCCTTATTTTTATAAATAGGCATACCGATGCCAATAATCTACAGATACGGGGAAGGTACACTCTTTATTGACATTTCAAAATGTTGATTCTGGACGAAATGCCCACGTGACCTTGAAAAATAGGTCAAGGTCATACATTTGCAGTTACGAGCAAGGTCTTACAAAAGTGTTACATGGAAACATTATCACACAAAATGTCAACCTTTTCAAGTCAAATCTTTCTCAAGTGCATCTGCAATGATTTTGAAAAAGTGGCCATGAGACCTTGAAAATACGTCAAGGTCACCCATCTACAATCCCAACCTAGTTGGTATTATGGAACATAGACAAGCAAAATTCCAACCTCCTTCGTCAAATCCTTGCAGAGTTGTTACATGCGTGTCAGTATTAGATGACATGCCCATGTGACCTTGAAAAATATGTCAAGGTCACCCATCTGCAATACTAAGCAAGATGATATATAGGAACATCTTCACATAAAGTTTCAACTTAATCAAATCTTCCTTGAGTTATCACGTCCGCATTGATTTTAGATTAAGTGCCCATGTGACCTTGAAGAATAGGTCAAGGTCATACCTCTGCAGTTACAAGCAAGGTCTTACAAAAGTATATATAGAAACATAATCAGACAAAATGTCAACCTCTTTAAGTCAAATCTTTCACGAGCGCATCGGCAATGATTTTTAACAGGAGGGCTGTGTGAACAGCCCGTGCCTCAGCTGATCTTGACATTCATCACACTTGCAGCTCCATGAACTTGGGAAAGGATCAAGGACACCATGTTCTGAGTAAGTCTGACCTTTATAGAAGAACACTTACATGTGCAACATAAAAGTTCAAGTAGTTCTCAAGTTATAATGAAGAGTAAAATTCATGTATGTTGCACTGTGACCCCACAAACGAGGTCAAGGTCATTCATGTACTGTCTCAGCATGACCTTCATACAGAATAATTAACATGTGTAGCTAACTCAAAACAGATCTCAAGTTATCAAGTAAACAGTAAATTTCGTGTCAGTTGTCCTGTGAATTAGCATTAGAATGCCCATTGACTTACATAGTAATCAATAGGAAAGCTGCATTGAACGATAAGTACCCGGATTGAAAATCCTTAAAAATCAGGAATCTAAAGCACTGCCACCTAGTAAACAACTGTTTGACCCTTCCACAACAACATATCCATCACATTTCAGCTTAATCTGAGGGACGGTTCTGAGAACAATTGAAAAATAGCAAAACCATACAAAAAAATTCATAAAACAATTGCAGCGCCACCTGGTGAACAAATTGGGAACTAGGTGTCCGCGGGAATGTCTATGTACGATATCAAATCAATTGGGTGAGCGGTTTCAGAGAAGAATTTTGAAGGTTTGCCCCAAAAAAGAACAAAAACAAGAGGGCTGTGTGAACAGCCCTTGCCTCAGCTGATCTTGACATTCATCACACTTGCAGCTCCATGAACTTGGGAAAGGATCAAGGACACCATGTTCTGAGTAAGTCTGACCTTTATAGAAGAACACCTACATGTGCAACATCAAAGTTCAAGTAATTCTCAAGTTATAATGAAGAGTAAAATTCATGTATGTTGCACTGTGACCCCACAAACGTGGTCAAGGTCAATCATGTACTGTCTCAGCATGACCTTCATACACAATACTTAACGTGTAGCTAACTCAAAACAGATCTCAAGTTATCAAGTAAACAGTAAATTTCGTGTCAGTTGTCCTGTGAATTAGCATTAGAATGCACATTGACTTACATTGTAATCAATAGGAAAGCTGCATTGAACGATAAGTACCCGAATTGAAAATCCTTAAAAATCAGGAATCCAAAGTACTGCCACCTAGTAAACAACTGTTTGACCCTTCCACAACAATATATCCATCACATTTCAGCTTAATCTGAGGGATGGTTCTGAGCACAAGTGAAAAATAGCAAAACCATACAAAAAATTCATTAAAAAAAATTGCAGCACCACCTGGTGAACAAATTGGGAACTAGGTGTCCCCGGGAGTGTCATGTACGATATCAAAGCAATTGGGTGAGCGGTTTCAGAGCAGAAGAATTTTGAAGGTTTGCCTCCCCCCCCCCCCAAAAAAAAAAACACAAAAATTCATAAAAAATCCAAAAATCAATAGAGCGTGACCATTTGAACACACTTGGTAGAGATCCACCTAAGGCACATCCCCACCACGTTTGAAGTAAATCTGGTCAATTATATTAAAGTTATGACCATTACAAGAAATTCCCATGTTAAATTTTCCTATTAAAACTTTTGTAGAGATTTTTGAAAAATAAACATAAAAAAATCCAGATTCATTGGAACATGACCATTGGAACAAACCTGGTAGACACCCACCCAAGGTACATTGCCACCAAGTTTGAAGTAAATCTGGACGATGGATTTGGAGAAGAAGTCCAAAATGTAAATTAGCATTAGAATGCCCATTGACTTACATGGTAATCAATAGGAAAGGTGCATTTACCCCAAAGGAGCTGACTTGAAAAAATCATTAAAAATCAGGAATCCGCAGCATTCCCACACAGTGAACAACTTTGTTTGGCCCTTCCATTAGGAACATATCCACCAAGTGTAAGCTTAATCTGAGTGACGGTTCTGCAGAAGAAGTCGAAAATTTCTATAACACACAAAATTTCACCAAAAAAAATTAGAAAAAAACTGCAGCGCCACCTGGTGAACAAATTAACAACAAGGAGTCCCTAATTGTCTTCCTGTGTGATATCAAAGCATTTGGGTAAGCAGTTTCGGGGAAGAAGATTTTTTAAGATTTGTCCAAAAAAACCAACAACAAAATTCATTAAAAATCCAAAAATCACTGGAGCATGACCACGTGCACAAAATTGGTAGAAACCCACCGAAGGTACATTGCCACCAAGTTTGACGTTAATCTGGATGACGGTTTTGGAGAAGAAGTCAAAAATGTGAATTAGCATTAGAATGCTCATTGACTTCCATAGTAATCAATAGAAAAGCTGCATTGACAGACAAGTACCCGAATTGAAAAAATCGTTAAAAATCAGGAATCAGCAGCATTCCCACATAGTGAACAACTTTTTTTGATCCTTCTACAGGAACATGTCCACCATGTTTCAGCTTAATCTGAGTGATGGTTCTGGAGGAGAAGTCGAAAATAGCTATAACACACAAAAATTCATAAAAAATTAGGAAAAAATTGCAGCGCCACCTGGTGAACAATTAAGAACTAGAAGTCCCAGGAAGTGTTCCGGTGTGATATCAAAGCAATTGGGTGAGCGGTTTCGGAGAAGAAGATTTTTTAAGATTTACCCAAAAAAGAACAAAAAATTCATTAAAAATCCAAAATTCACTGGACCGTGACCATTTGAACAAACTTGGTAGAGACCCATCCAAGGCACATCTCCACCAAGTTTGAAGTGGATCTGGCTGACGTTTTTTGAGAAGAAGTCGAAAATGTGAATCGTGGACGACGGAGGGACGGAGGGACGACGGACTACGGACCCTCACAAAACCTCCGCTGACTGACATGTCAGCTGAGGTAAAAAGTGGCCATGTGACCTTGAAAATAGGTCAAGATCACCCATGTACAATCCCAATATAGTTCATATTATGGTACATAACCATGCAAAATTTCAACCTCTTGCGTCAAATCCTTGCGAAGTTATTGCGTCCACATCAATTTTACATGACATGCCCAGGTGACCTTGAAAAAAAGGTCAAGGTCACCCATCTACAATATCAATCTAGTTCATAATTTGGTAGATAATCATGCAAAATTTCAACCTCTTAGGTTAAATCCTTGCGGAGTTATTGCGTCCGCGTCAATTTTACATTACATGCCCATGTGACCTTGAAAAATGGGTCAAGATCACCCATCTGCAATCCCAACCTAGTTCATATTATGGTACATAATGATGCAAAATTCCAACCTCTTAAGCCAAATCATTGTGGAGTTATTGCGTCCATGTCAATTTTACATGCCCACGTGGCCTTGAAAAATAGGTCAAGGTCATACATCTGCAGTTACAAGCAAAGTTTTACAAAAATCTGACATAGATACATAGTTGCACAAAATATCAACCTCTTTAAGTCAAATCTTTCTCCAGTGCATCTGCAATGATTTTTAAAAGTCGCCATGTGACCTTGAAATATGTCAAGATCACCCATCTGCAATCCCGATCTAGTTCATGATTTGGTACATAATCATGCAAAATTTCAACCTCTTAAGTCACATCCTTGCTGAGTTATTGCGTCTGCGTCAACTTTACATGACATGCCTATGAGACGGACACAAAAACAATATGTCCCCCCATTGCATGGGGAGACATAGTATGTATTTTTTCAGTATGAGCACCATTGCCTGCACAACAAGATTTAGTGTCTTCTACTTCTTATGGCCGCTCTTACTGTTGACTTGACCTTATAGAAGACCTGTTGCCGGTCCTGCAACTTTGCCAATAAAATCCCCATGATGTTGCTGTTCCGGCCCAGTTCCATCTTGATTTCAGCCAATGTCACCTGACCTCTGTCAATATATTTTTTTAACAGCTTTCGTATCACATGTCTAGTTTCGATGTCCCAGGCTCTCCGTCCATGGGCACTTGAGCCCTCCGAACACTGTAAAATTGGACATGTATGTTTGAAACCAACAAAGTTTCAAATTAAATTAATAATGCTTAAACTACTGCCATTGTTCCACCATAATGCTAAACAACTTTAGGGTAATAAGCTGACTGTTTCATGGGTCATTTGCGACTCTACACACATTGAAAGCATATTTATGGTTCTGTATATTACATCCTGCCAGAAAGGGTTCATTCAAGCAATTTTTTGATTGCTGAACAGACTGTTGTAAGATATATATGAATGGTTTCCCTGAAATGACACACCAAAAATGCACAAAAGGAATGCTGCTTCTTTTTCTTTCATTGTCCTTGCTTGCAAAACTCAATATTTAGATAAATAGAAATCAAGGAATATCAAAATTATAATTGTTGAGCTCAAAGTGTGACGTTTGATGTACGAGCTTTTGCATTCATGACATTAAATTTTAACAAGACATTTTATCATACAGTGAAACCTCATTATAACGACACTTTAATATCCCACATATTCAATATAATGACAGAAATTTTCATTCATAAAAGTACGTTTTTTTTGTTATTTGACTCATTTATCTAATATGTTCAGTTATCTGACACTTTTATAGCCAACAGATGGTGTCATTGTAGCGAGTTTTCATGGTACAATACACTTCATCAAGCTGATTCAGAAAATGTTTTCTTTGTGGGGTTTCCGACCCTTTTTCTATTATACCCCTACTGGCTTTGTTGAAACGTATTATATTCCATGACAAATCAATTACACAGAGAGCCAAAGTGGTTTACATAGCAGTCTGTCATGGAAGGCAATCAGAGAGGAGGGCTTGGCCCTATATAAACCCCTCTTGCTGAGAATAGACAAGGAGACAAGGCAGACAAGACACCATACAGCCCAGTGTTTTCCTCCACGATGTGCTCCTCTCTTGATTGGAGCAGAGTTTTGGGCTGAGCCAACCAATTTAAGGAACACACTACATATTCGAAAAGACAGGCTGAAAGACAGGTTGTATGTAAATAAACAACTGATCATCCATGTCATGGGACTCCACCCACACAGCAATGGACAGGGTCCTGTGGCAACAGTTGTAACTACAAATCATACAAATGTATCATAATCACAATATATGATATGGCATCTCATTGGAAACGTTTAGTTTTCACAATATATTCTTGAACAGAGAGAAAAATAATTTTGTTACCGCAAAAGGGGCAATTCGGTGATCCAAATAAAGTTGTTTCCAGAGTAAATGGAGCAAAATCTAAAATGGATGTACGTAAGCTTTCTCTTTGGACTGTATAGAAGAGACAAATAAAAAAAAACTATGCCAAGTATCTTCTGCACATTGCCCACAGCAACAGTTTGGGGATTCACATAAACCAATGGCATGTAGGGGAGCATTCAACTGACTGCTGCCTATCCTGAGCCAAGCTTGAATTACAGCTGGGTATCTTTATCCAACATAGTACAATTTGGTCTCTTTAATTGAGCGAGGGGCTTTCGAATCTATATGTTTCTTTAATTCATTTAAACAGTTAAAGTTTTGAATGTTAAGTGAGAGCTGGTTCCAAAGTCTCGTGGGGCTGGGGAGAAATATATTGTTAAATAGATCTATTCTAGCTCTAAAGTGAGGAAGGTTTTCAGCTTGTGTTGTATTGTGTCTGATCTGGTTTTTGATTGGAATAAATAATCTCACTTATATATTCAGGTGTTAAATTATGAGTAATTTTATACATTTGGATTAACTTGTTAATTTCTCTCCGTTTTGCCAAAGTTTAAAAACCCGTTTCTTCGTACAATTTAATAGTAGGGGTAGTTAGCATGGCACCAGAGATGACAGGTGTGGTAGCCAGTAGAATGCTTTATCGTTGTGAGTTGCCCTGTGTGCAGCCATCCCAGACCACGCTGTCGTACTCCATCGGTGATTGAATAAATGATTTGTATATTATTTCAGGGGTTTCTCTATCTAGTAAATACTTTAAACTTTTCATGATATTAAGTTGTTTGGAGGTGCCAGCAATAACAACATCAATCTGATAATTCCGTTGGAGGTCGGATTGCAGTATTATCCTCAGGTGTTTATGTTGGTCGACATTTACTAATTGATGATTCTGGAAACTTAAGGGAGGGTGGAATACTTGATTTCTCTTCAGAGATATTAACATGGCATGCGTTTTCACAGCATTGAATGTTACCATCCAATCTGCTGACCAAAAGGCACTGTAGTGGGTATCACAGAATGTGTTTAAGTTTTAAAATGTCACATCTTTACAGGAAGGAAATAATTAAACGGGTCAGTGGAATGTCTGATGACTTGATGACTGTATATGGTTGACTTTCGGTCAATAGGATGTGTATCCACTGTGATTGTTGACACACTGCTGGCAGGGCTTTCTCATGCTGTGGATCAATTTTCTGATCAGTCTCTGGGTTATATTGTCCCACTCCTCCAAAAAGATATCGTCTTGCGCCTTCAAAGTTTGACTTGAGACCCATCCTCTGGTATACATTTCGCTTGAGATGGCTCCATCCACAGGTGTTCAACAGGATTAAGGTCGATGCAGCAAGCTGGCCAATCCATGGCCTCCACACCTTCCCTGGCCAAGAATTCCCTAACTTCAGCCACAACATGAAGCCTTGCATTGTCCCACATGAGGATAAAATTTTCACCAATGGCACCAGCATATGCCACAACATGAGGTTGCAGGATCTCTGTGACATAATTTCTGGCAGTCATAGTACCATTCGGGATGACAAGGTCTGTCTTCCAATTTGCTGGGATCCCCGCCCAGGCCATGGGCAACTGTGGGCTGCACACAGCATGCGGCTTGTCTGTCCTTTGGTCTTCTCCAGGCCTGGATTCGTCCATCATTTCTGTGAAGGGCAAAGCGACATTCATCCATGAACAAAACGTTGCCCCATCCTGCCAGTGCTGTACGGATGTGCTGTCTTGCCCATTGAATCTGGCGACTTGATGGCGAGTGGTAAGCATCTGCTTAATAACCATGGCCCTCGACTTCAAGCTAGCAACATGTAATCTGTTGGGTATCATCTCGCCAGAGATGCACCCCTGATAAGGATAGGCTGCATGCAACTGTTCCTGCAGATTTGTAGCAGTGCGTGTCTTGCTTCTTAGTGTCAAATTGACAACAAATTGATCTTGTTGTCTGCTGGTCACCTTAGGCCCTCCTCATCTTGGCAGATACCGAACAGCATTAGTTCGTCAGAATTTTTGCAGCAACTTATTGACGGTCTTGTGGTTTACACCCATGGCCTGCACCACTGACCTACAACTTTCTCCTGCTTCAATACGACCTATGGCTCTTTCCCTGTCCAGTTCAGATAACTGTGGCATGATGTCTGGACCACAGATGGACAGATTCAAGCCCAACCCTGGGTTTCCATGCTTTAACACCCATACTTACCCCAATTTCTGTCCATATTACACAAGTAAAGTTCACTAAAAAGATTGCCAATTGTGCCCAAACAAGGACAGGATACCTCACTGAAACCACCCCATTCAGAACAGCCTTTTTGCAAAGCGTGGTTTCTGACTGTGTCTCACATTTGGCACATATGTAGTCAAGCATGCACTTTCTCTGGCTGGTCTTGACACATGCTGCACCCTAGGGATTGTTCTACACATACATGTAAATTCTTGTCAGAAAACTAACCAAATATGAAACATATATCAAATTATAAAAGTGGAGACTTACTTTATTATTGAGTTTATTACAACTAAAGTACACAGAGAGAACATCTGCAAACTGTTCCTGATTCAGCGATGTTACCTAGTTGGTCAGCAAGAATTCCTTACAATATTTTGAATAGTTTCTGACGCAGGATCTTTGACATATTGTAAAGTGGCCCACTTCATCGACAATTCCTAAAATGACAGACACAAAATTCTCCATTTCATGAGAAATATAAGGCTAGATGTATCCGAAATCTGCAAGCAAAATTGGTGAATGATGCAAGACGAAATGTGTACTGGCTGACTGTATCATCTTCCTCTGCATTGAGGCCAAATGGACCCAGAGGCTCTGCTGCTTCCCCGCCAGAGGGGTCTTTTGGATCGTCATGATGCTGAAATGTATAGAGGTAAAAATAATATAACTGTAACCTGTCACGCTGCACACTATGAAAAAAAAAGCCAATGTCATTCATCATAACTAGTAGATAAGAGCCTCAGTGCCTAAGTGCCCCAAATTAATTTTATGGGGAACCCTCCACAGATATCTCCTACTATTCCTCTACAAGCTTTTTCCCATTTACTGCCCTGTTCAGGATTCGAATCCACATGCATTCTGTTCCCTACCATTTACCAACTAAGCTGACAAAAACTGTTTCAGTTCCTTGGCAATTATGCTTCCCTGCAATATCATGTGATAATACCCAGTAGGCATACCATATCGTGACAACTAAAACTGGTACCCATCAACATGTCACCATGTTTGAGAGCAGATCCCTACAGGTACTCTGCAAGACTTGCAAAAAAGTATAGAAAAGATGAAACATTTGCCAATGGTGCCTGTACCAGCAGTGTACCCTTGTTGGTCTGCAAGAATTCTTCACAATATGTAAAACATTTATCCACCCAGGACATTAGACATATTGTGAACTATGGCCCGTTTTATTGATATTTTCAAAGATGATCGAATGTAAATTTTGCATTTCACAAGTGACATAAGGCTAAATGTATCCGAAATCTGCAAGCCAAATTGGTCAAACATTCAGGACTAAATGTATACCTGGCTGACTGTATGCTCTTCTACATTGAGGGCAGGTAGCCCGAGAGGCTCATCAGCTTCCCCACCAGAGGGATCCTTTGGATCGTCATGATGCTAAAATGTATAGAGGTAAAAATAAAATAACATATGAATTTTGTTACCCGTCAGGTTGGACACTATGAAAATAGGCCAAGGTCATTCATCAAACTAGAAAGTCAGAGCCCAAATGCTAAACTTTTCCCTAGTTAAAGTTGCTACTGTACCCTAACAAAATGAACTTAAATGAATTAACTTTGTGTGACAGTTGCAGGAAAAAAGACGGATAATTCCCTTTAATTTTTGTGCACAAAATCAATTTCATTTTTTAGGTTATTTAGTTTATTCCATAACATTCTGTAACATTTGCTCTTTAGTGTCTTTAATACATTTTTCGATTTCGTTGAAGAATCCAATAAATGTAGCTATTTTTGATAAATGTAGTAATTCCGTCCATGAAATAAGAGGTGTTCAACTTAGCACCCTATACAAACCACTTGCCCTGGAATTTTACACATTTAAAAAATGGGATCTTTTATCTCCTCTGGAAAAATACAGTTTGAAAGCTAAAGATAAATGAATAACAAAAATCCATATTTACAGGCCTGGTCATGGTGCTGGAAGTCCTTCCCACACACTGAGCTGCCCTTGTCAGATCATATTGACTTATCTCTGGAAAATATGATGCCACATATTTACAAAATTGTGTTTATATCGCCTTGTTTTGCTTTTTATATCTGTGCAATAGAGTCAAGCCTTATAAGAGTATACATATGCTCTACACTACTCTGTGTTTATAGATAGATAGATAGATAGATAGATAGATAGATAGATAGATAGATAGATAGATAGATAGATAGATAGATAGATAGATAAATAGATAGGTAGATAGATACATAGATTGTACACAGAAAAGCAAAAATCTGGGATATCTGAGTTCTGATATTAATTTTGCCCCCCCCCCCCCAGCTTTTCTTATATCCTTGTACAATTGATGCATGACCCCATCAGTTGCTGTTCCAGTCACACCTGAATGATCTATTCACTCTTTTGTTTTATCGTGCAATTGTCCTTTGAGTTGGAGTAGGTCAGCCTTGTGAATCTGCCAAATGAGACCTGCCACTGTGTCTGTGCAGCGGCTGTACAGTATGTATTCAAATGGATCAATAGATGTACAGCTCCTTTTACTGCTGCTGTATAGCTGCTCTATCACAACTGCACCTTTGCAGTAATTTTTGTTCATCTAATGGGCAGCTCTATTGTGCAGAGCAGTACCTATGGAAGTTATCTTCAGCACTTAGTAGATCCCATGTTGACCCTGAAAGTGCTGATTTAAGATTGAGTCAACAGCTTCACTCGCAACACTTTGCGCGAAAAGTGTCCCGAGGAAAGCTGTTGACCAAGACTACTTTTTGCTTCAGACAAGGCTTGCTGGTATTTCAATGAAATGTATCTTCATGAAGAATTTGACTCTTTCAACCATTATATGTTTAATGGTTAGAAGAAAACAACTATAGCAGTGATTGACACTTTCAGGGTTAATGCAATTTCTGAGGGTTCTTCTGAATACCCTTTTTACATATTTCAAAGCTTTGAACACTGGGCCATTTGATTGTTCAAGACCAAGAGAGTCCATGAAAATCTCTTTTTTGTCACGGAGCTGAGATAACTAAGGACACCAGAAGCGTTTTGGCTTGAATCTCTTAACGTCAATACAACCAGCCTTTCCAGTAGCATCATGCATTATTTTATGAAATAATAATTAGTAATTGCCTTTATTTTCAAAGTGAAAGAGTAGTTAAGGAAGTGGAATAGTTGCATGTAATTCCCCTTTAACAGCATACCTCTATTCAGAGTAGCCATTGCAATTAATATGAGGATGCAGCTCACCTTCATGTGTATTTTAATAACTACTCTGAGCAGAAGTAGGGTGATCCATTATAATTATATTGATTTGTAGTGTCTTTTATGTCCTGTGAGTGCTCTCTCTGAGTGTGGTCTTTTAGAAGCAAATAATCATTGATATGTATAAAACAGTTTCGAAACTAGGACTGAAAACAGCATTTCTGCATCTTAGTAATAGATGCTCCTGTAATATATAAAAATTATTTAATGTACCCTGTCTGTGTAAGAGGTGACCATGAGAAGTAAAGAGAAAACTACCATGACTCGTCACATCTGTCAAAAAAGGGTTGAGATGTTCTTTCTGTGGTCAAGTTGTAACGGGGGGGGGGGGGGTTTTACATACACCACACTTAATTGAGAGGCAATACCAGAGTACTTACATATATTAAAGAAGTCCATAAAATGCACCAGAATGCTCTTTTGAGCACTAGTACTATGCAAAATTCTCCTGGGGGAGGACCCCCGTACCCCCTTGACACGTGGGGGCCGCAGGACGGGGAACACCCCTGTTCTGCACCCACCCATCCTCGGCGCTACGTGCCTCTGCTGCTGCCTATGGCAGCAGGCTGGTTCGATTACTTTAATTGGCTTGCATTTTGGCTGATGCCCAAATTTCATAATTTCAGCCCCTGTATTTGCTATTAAGCAGGCGCAATGTTAACATCTTTGCTGTGAAGGGGTTGTGCTTAATGTGCCAGAGCTTATCATTGGTGGGTGAAGTTTGAGGATGACTTGGATGATGTGATACCTTTTGTGGTGCAAACAGTGTCAGCTGATAATAGCCATGATGTTGAAGACAGAAGTGTCAACTGTGTGGATTGTTTTTCCCTGGACTATGTCAGAAAGGCTCAGGTGGAAGACCCTGATTTGAAAAGTGTCCTGACATGATTAGCTTCCATAGATCCTCTATCAAATAATGAATTGCGGTTAGCTGGTCCAGCCACTAAGCACCTGTGGTTATGGAAAGGCCAGTTAGTCATGAGGAGTGGTATTCTTCATTACACACTGTAAGCAACTTGTTCAAGATGGTGTCTAGTAGTTCCAAGATCTCAAAAAGAAAGAGTAGAGCTTCAACCATGGCTTACCATTCTTGGGGAATTTGGGACAGACCAAAACAATAAAATCAGTGATAAAATCTTTTTATTGGTACCAGATGTCAAGAGACATTGTGGAATTTGTCCATAGTTTTGCTTCATGTAAGAGGAGCAAAAAACCAAGAAGATGGCCAAAAATTGCATTGGGTGTCATGCTGGGGCTCCATGGGAACAGATCCACGTAGACATCATGGGACCAATTACATGTAGTAAGTGAGGGAATCAGTATGTATTGATGGTTGTTGAGCAGTTTATCAAGTGGGTTGAATATTATCAAATACCAAATCAGTCAGGAGAGACTGTGGCTGAGAACAGAGTGTATGAATTCTTCTCCAGGTTCAGTTGCACTCTTCAAATCCATTCTGACTGGGGAAAATTTTTGACGGAAAATTGGTTGGAGCTATGGACTTCTGCAAATAACTAAGACCATATCACCTGTATTCTAATGGTCAGGTTGAAAGATATAATCGTTAACGATCATCTATGATCAGGTGCTGTCTTGGGAGTACTCAAAATATTTGAGCTGAAGATCTCCCATTGTTATCTGGGCCATTCCCAGCATGGTGCACAGACAGATTGGTTTTTCTGCCAACATGCTCATGCTGGCCAGGAGGTTAGGAAGCCAGCCAATATTCTGCTCAGAACTCATTTATCTGATGGTGAAGATTCCTTGACTGAGTTAGAGTATGTCGAACAGCTGCCTGAGTGACTTCAGCCTGTTCATGACATTACCAGGGAAATCATAACAAGAGGGCTGTGTGAACAGCCCGTGCCTCAGCTGATCTTGACATTCATTACACTTGCAGTTCTATTAACTTGGGAAAGGATCAAGGACACCATGTTCTCAGTAAGTCTGACCTCTATAGAAGAACACTTACATGTACAACATCAAAGTTCAAGTAGTTCTCAAGTTACAATGAAGAGTAAAATTCATGTATGTTGCACTGTGACCCCACAAACGAGGTCAAGGTCATTCATGTACTGTCTCAGCATGACCTTCATACAGAATAATTAACATGTGTAGCTAACTCAAAACAGATCTCAAGTTATCAAGTAAACAGTAAATTTCGTGTCAGTTGTCCTGTGAATTAGCATTAGAATGCCCATTGACTTACATAGTAATCAATAGGAAAGCTGCATTGAACAATAAGTACCCGAATTAAAAATCAGGAATCCAAAGCAGTGCCACCTAGTAAACAAGTGTTTGACCCTTCCACAACAACATATCCATCACATTTCAGCTTAATCTGAGGGACGGTTCTGAGAAGAAGTGAAAAATGGCAAAACCATACAAAAAATTCATTAAAAAATTGCAGCGCCACCTGGTGAACAAATTGGGAACTAGGTGTCCCCGGGAGTGTCTATGAACGATATCAAAGCAATTGGGCAAGTGGTTTCAGAGGAGAAGAATTTTGAAGGTTTGCCCCAAAAAAGAACAAAAAAAAAAAATCATAAAAAATCCAAAAATCAATAGAGCGCAACAATTTGAACATACTTGGTAGAGATCCACCCAAGGCACATCCCCACCAAGTTTGAAGTAAATCTGGTCAATATTATTAAAGTCAAAACCATTACAAGAAATTCCCATGTCAAACTTTCCTATTAAAACTTTTGTAGATATTTTTGGAAAAAAAATCATAAAAAAATCTAAAATTCATGACCATTAAAACAAACCTGGTAGACACCCACCCGAGGTACATTGCCACCAAGTTTGAAGTAAATGTGGATGACAGTTTTGGAGAAGAAAGCGAAAATGTAAATTAGCTTTAGAATGCCCATTGACTCGCAGGGTGATCAATAGGAAAGGTGCATTTACCCCAAAGGAGCCGAATTGAAAAATTCGTTAAAAATCAGGTATCCGCAGCATTCCCACATAGTGAACAACTTTGTTTGACCCTTCTACAAGGAACATATCCACCATGTTTCAGCTTAATCTGAGTGACGGTTCTGGGAAAGAAGTAGAAAATAGCTAAAACACACAAAAATACGTTAAAAAAAATAGAAAAAACTGCAGCGCCACCTGGTGAACAAATCAAGAACTAAAAGTCCTAGGGAGTGTTCCTGTGTGATATCAAAGCAATTGGGTGAGCGGTTTCGGAGAAGAAGATTTTTTAAGATTTCACCCAAAAATGAACAAAAAAATTCATAAAAAATCCAAAAATCACTGGACCGTGACCATTTGAACAAACTTGGTAGAGACCCACCCAAGGCACATCTGCACCAAGTTTGAAGTGGATCTGGATGACGGTTTTGGAGAAGAAGTCGAAAATGTGAATTAGCATTAGAATGCTCATTGATTTCCATAGTAATCAATAGGAAAGCTGCATTGACCAATAAGTACCCGAATTGAAAAAATCGTTAAAAATCAGGAATCAGCAGCATTCCCACATAGTGAACAACTTTCTTTGACCCTTCTACAAGGAACATATCCACCACGTTTCAGCTAAATCTGAGTGACGGTTCTGGAGAAGAAGACGAAAATAGCTACAACACACAAAAATTCATAAAAAATAAGGAAAAAATTGCAGCGCCACTTAGTGAACAAATTAAGAACTAGGAGTCCCAGGAAGGGTTTCTGTGTGATATCAAAGCAATTGGGTGAGCGGTTTCAGAGAAAAAGATTTTTTAAGATTTACCCAAAAAAGAACAAAAAAATTCATAAAAAATCCAAAAATCACTTGACCGTGACCATTTGAATAAACTTTGTAGAGACCCACCCAAGGCACATCTGCACCAAGTTTGAAGTGGATCTGGCTGACGGTTTTTGAGAAGAAGTCGAAAATGTGAATTGTGGACGACGGACGGACGACGGACCCTCACAAAACCTCAGCTGACTGACAAGTCAGCTGAGGTAAAAACGGAAAAAGTAACGCAGCAATATGTATGATTTGAGAGTGGTTGAACATTTTTATGAATGAGGGGACATGGTCTACAAGATCCACTCAGCATCTAGGTGGGACAGAGTCGCAAGCTGAAGTCTGTTTGGTCAGATCAATATATTGTTATTGGTGTCATTTCACTGGCACTTTACAAGATCCGTGACAGAAGACAGGAATCGGTGGTACACCTTGATTAATTGAAAGAGACAGATTCTTATGTGGATGTGGAGATTATGATGAGACCATCACATGAGTGAAAGCCAACAATTTTTGCAAAACAGAAAACACCCCTCTAAACTTTTTAGCTGTCAGGTCTTGCCTAATTTGCATGTTTTAGGATATATCCTGATTACCATGTTTCTGCAGGAGTTTTGCTCAAAACAGAATTTTGTTTTCAAACTGAAAACTTTCACCCATGCTATCACTTGTGACCAAGACGAGTTGGATGAAGATGACATCATTAACGCGGATAATTTCCTCAACAGACATGATGGCACCCTTGATAATCCAGCACAGCCAGAAGAAGCCAGGGACAACATTGACAGTCATGTTAGTTCCCACCAAGTGGGGTTAGTTGACTAGCAACAAGATGTCCATTTTTCTAAAGGCTTGCGGTCTGATGGGGATTTGCCAGTTCACGACATTTGAGTTTGTACCAAAGGGGGTAGACATGTTAAACGGCCTGCTTATCTCAGAGATTATAACTAGTACATGCAAAAAATTGTGAAAGTAGTTAGAACGGAATGTCTGTTGTAACACCACCTTGGCACTGACTAGCAATAGGTATCAGATACCTTGGAGGCAAAGTATCCCATTTAGTGAATGACACCACACAATTAGCTTTACACTGTATACCAGTTGTGCTGGTCCAGGATACTTTGTCCATAGGTCTCCTGAGTTGATGCAACTATGTACAAGTTTTGACCAGTAAACCATACCAAAAAGAAAGCTTACCTTCATTGTGCTTTATTTCATCTTTCCAAAATGAAGGGAGGATTGAATTATCACAGGAAGAGGGTTAAAATCACTTATGCTCATTTCCTGTACAGCAGCTGTACCGGCTTCCAGAATTCAAGAATATCACTCAGTAACAAATAAACAAGTGCTGAGTGGCTGTACAGATGCTCTCTTTTGGAGTTGCAGTATCATGAGTCACAGCTGAAGTGCCATTATATGGATTTGCTATAGTTTACAGAATGTTAAAGTGTGGAATGGCTGTACAGCTGCTCTCTGCAGTAAGCAACTGCATGACAGCTGTACAATGGCTATCTTTTTGGTAAGTGGCGGTATTCTGAGTAGTTGCTTTGTGGCAGTATATGGGGAATTTTTGGGCAGCCACTGTTCAGGAGCAGTATTCCAGAATTTGCGTGGTTGTAAAATATGTGACAATGGATGCATTGTACCGCAGCTACACCATCACAGCATTTCTTTTTCTTATGGGACAGAATCCAAACGTGTTGAGCAAAAGTGACAATAGGCAGGGAATAGGGATATTATATGGTCAGATTTTCTTTAAGGAAAATACGTTAGAAGTGTCCCCTTACCTTTGTTCCTTATGTCATAATTTCATGTATTCTCGCATGGGTCATTTTGGCTCATTACTATTTTTTGGTTTCTTTTGGCATTTCAACCTTAAAATTATAAAGCAACAGTAGTTAATGGTATAAAGAGAATGATGATATGACTAAAAAAGTCTAAATATAAAAAGGATCCATTACTGGAATGTGAAAAAGAAATTGCTCCTTGCTAAATAGACTTTCTGAAGTCATTTTTCTTAGGTAGTTTTCAGTATAACACATTAATGTTTTGACTTATGATAAATGTCATTGTTTTGACTAAAATAATAAAGATAGGTTTATCTAATTAATCTATCTGAGGGCAATTATAGCATCGACCTAAAACGAGCAAGGCCATAGACTTGTCCGTCAACTTTTTTGGCCGGTCATTAATTATTCATCAGGTTAGTCAACAAGGCGTCGCCCATAGAGTTTGATCATGTCTTGACCTTTGCAGCACAGACAATCGGTGAAACTGGTGTTTTTGACGACCAAAAACGAATTGTAAAAAGTTATTGCGAAAATGGGAGCTTCATATTCACTTGACCGACTCCAGCATGGCCAGGAGACTATCGAAATTATTGTCTCACCTCTAATTGCAATTATGCAAAAGCAGCACAAATATCTTGTGTCCTGAGGTTTAAAATCCATCTACCTTGGAGGTGACAACATAGACAATGAGGGACAATATGCCATATGTTGGTTAGCTTTGGTGTCACGGCTTTGTGCTTTCATCATGTTGCATGCCATCCTTGACCTCTTAATCCACAAAGCACCATCAAGGTACAAGCGCGCCATCTTAAGACAGCACCAGGAAGCCTACAGTCATTTAAAGTCGTTTTCTTCACGATAAACGACTTGCGAGGCCACGAAGTGGCCTCGCTCGTTTTAGCTGGACACTATGATTGCCCTCAGATGACTTAATTACGTAAAAATATCTTTATTATCAGTCAAAACAATGACATTTATCATAAGTAAAAAAATTGATATGTTATACCTAAGAAAACGACTTCAGAAAGACTACTTGCTAAAGGGTACTCACGGGCATAGACCTGGTCTAAATCCTCAGGGAGAACCACCTCTTCCCTCATGAGCTTCCCAACAATGTTGCCCATTCTTCCAGCGGCATTTTCCCTCATTGTGGCATGGTAATATCGCTGAGCTGTGCTCTCTTTGTGGCACATGAAGTTGGCCAGGTTGCCTGACTCATGAGGGAGCACCTGCCGAACCTAAAAATATATTTTTTTTCATCAGTTAAATGCACATCAATTATTAGATTTCCATACTTGGACTTATGATTTATTAAATACGGTTTGAAAAATACCAGACCTAACTTGACAATTATAATAAGATTATCATAAACAGACTCATGATGTATTGAGTATGGATCTAAATTGACAACTATAAACAAAAGAAAATATGACATGATATAAATATTTACAATATAATGTACTTGCAAGATCAGGTTGAGCATTTAGTAAAAATTATTTTAGGATTACATTTGATGTACTGGACAACTATATTTTAGCACTTAAAACACCCAAATTTGAATGTTCTGTAATCACTTACAATTTTTAGACATTGTGGTGGGGAGATTTTAGGTGTAACCTAATAGTACGAGGCTATTACATACATGTAAGCCAAAAATCAGTTCATGTCAAAAACCATCCAAATCTTGACAAACAATCAACATGAACATCAGCAGATAAATAGCAAGATTTGAATATCCACCAAGATGATTTTTCCATACAGGAAAAGACCTGTTATTGAAGCAAAAATACTTGCAATAGAAGCTGCCGCCTTGCGAAATT
Source organism: Hermodice carunculata (assembly GCA_964020975.1). NCBI lineage: Eukaryota > Metazoa > Annelida > Polychaeta > Eunicida > Amphinomidae > Hermodice > Hermodice carunculata. Next base: position 26,134,986 of record OZ026612.1, read on the forward strand.
TGGTGCTGGACACCCTCTCCTGGGTCACCTCACCAAACGCAGCTGACAGAGCAGCAGTCAACTCTGATTGGCTGAGAGCCCTGCCTCTGTAAGTTATAAACACAGGGTCGTCTTCCTCTCCACAAAACAGCCGAAACCTCATCTCCAGGTATGAGTTGAGGAGATGGGCATATCTGTCAGGTATTGTCAGGTTTGCGGCCCCATACTGGCCCGTTTTGTGATGAAGGATCTGAAATAAAGCAGTATCTGGTTGTCATTATAGATTCATTTGCATTTATCTCCGCTGATAGATTAATCCTAGACTCAATTCAATGAAATCCCACTGTGGAAAAGACTGGACTTTTTTTTTTTTTTTTCGTACCCTGTGAATTTTTTGAAACTCCATAAAATGTTCAGTATCTAAGAAAATTGTGCGGAATTTATTTTTGGAGAGCAGAAACCTATGAAGTTTAATAACCCAAGCAAAATGCAGCGTACTTTTTCATCCGGTACAGGAAGCCTGTGAAAACATCCAATATCTCTATAAATCCATTTGAATTAAGTATTCACAGGTGTTATTAATGTGGGTATGCCTGTTTGTTTTGATTTTTGAGGTCACTGAACTCATTGAGTTTGTGCCAGGTCACAGAGCTGGGCTGTTTTGTGTGAGTAACTGTCAGGCAGCTTGTGAACAACAGGTTGACCTATATTTATACGACTCATTCCAGTGAAATGTCTGTACACAGTTCAGAGGGGATCTAGAAAGATCAGAGACAGGTCTCACTCAATGCACTGGGATGTGTGACTAATTGAAAAACTCTGGAACAATGGTGAGATTTCTCTGTTTATATGTATAAAGCAATTATTTTCTGACTGGAAATAGAACACAGAGAGAGAATTCTGAAGATCTGACAGAAGCTGTGTGACTATAAGCCAGTGGGACTGTGAACCATTGTTATTGCTGACTGCGCCATATCCATTGTACCTGTGGAGTGTGGACAGTCTTTTAGTAGACTGGTATACTTGGTGTTAATTGTACCCACTGGAACCAAACTGCACCTCTGTGGGATTTGGATCAGCACCACACCTTTCAGTATCACATTGGAACCATACTGTACTTCTGTGGTATTTGTACAAGATCATTTGGCACCTGTCATAGGACCTGTGTATAATCTCACCAGCGATTAGGATTGTTTAACTATTGAAACATCAGAGATAGGTTTACCTACTTTGTACTGATTTTGATTGTTAATATATTGTTATTGTTCAAGTTATATCATTGTCATTCTTTGTTCAGTTCTGCTAATATTCAGAAAGTGGGCATCATAACAACAGGGTAGTCAAGCACCTAGAAATGGATATTAGTGTGGGTGATATATGTAGTTTGGGTATAATTGTCTCAGGTGCATGCACCAGTAAGCTAATCCACAGTTGTACAAAAACGATGTCAACACTGATAATAACATGCATGACTATATTACTTGCAAAATTGAAAGTGCCTTTTCAAACTGATTATTAGTTGTAGAAATATATATTATTGGGTTGTGTTTCAGAATTTAGTTCTGTAGATGCTTAATCTAATGAGACTGCTGATGCATTAGAAACATACTGCCAGCTCAACCTATATTTCTGGTAGCACCTGAATTCAGTAGATAGTACGAGACCAACATTCCTGCATGTTAAGGGGATCTCCATGGCAAATGGCAAAAAATGTGCTGTATATCCTGTAATTCTCAGGTGCCCTGATTATCTATGAAAACTTTCATGGCCGGGACATTTAAATTTCCTTCTTTTACTTCCTTTAGCATTCTAGCTCTGCATATTACTTTGGTTTCAATCTTAAGTGGTTGTATGATGAAGACGAATGTATGTATAATATATATGCCACAGAAGTATATTTCTGCAAAAACTTTAACATCGTTACTCTCTACGCCATTCCGGTTCCGAACCGTAATTTCTTATGTTGTGATGTGTTCTACATCCGGGTCCCCTGCTCGGAGCCATGTGTGCATAGTGGACTGTATAGTGTATTTTGTTCTGACATAAATCATATCATACAAGCCGTGAGTTTCATCTTATTGGCGTGGTGGCAGTGGAGCTTCATACCTACGTCTTTCAACTTCAACAAACAGAAGTTTTTCACTTACGGGACCTTGTATTTACTGCCTATACTTCGTCAGCAAAATTCTCTTCACCGGTGTGCTCTGTAATACGCACATTACCGTCCACAGTATTTTACCCAAGACTGTCTGTTTCTATACTATAGTTGTAGCCTGCCACACCTCAACTGGTTTGTTTAGCATACATCATGGCCGTTCATAGAGCCCCAAAACAATGGGCATTAACAAAGCAAGAGACAATAACGTCGTATGAGAACTGGCGCCAGAATTTAATTTATACCTTGTCACTGGACAAGAATTTCTCTATATTTCTGGAAGATGGTTTTACATGGGAAAAAAAATCCACTTCCAACCCCTACAGAGGATTGCAAGATGACGACGAAAGTGTTCCTTCTATCACAAACAGGACTAAAGTACAGAAAAACACATACTTGGAACTCATGTTGGGGCAAATCGCCAATTTTTGCCCCATTATCTCCAGAAATAGCATCGTCAAATCATCCACCTCCCTGTCTTCCATCTGGCAGGTTATAAGAGAACATTTCGGTTTCCAGTCCACTGGGGCCCACTTTTTGGACTTAGCAACTTTTAACCTAGGCCCTGACGAAAGACATGAGGATCTTTTTCAAAGACTCAATGCTTTCTTCGAAGACAACTTACTCACCACGGAGTCGAATCTCGCACACCATGGGGAGCGTGTTCAAATGGATGAAGAGTTTACACCATCTGTGGAAAATGTTATTGTTTTGTTGTGGTTACAGTTAACACACCCCAGTTTGCCTCAACTTGTAAAACAAAAATATGGTACTGTTCTGCGTAACCAAACATTAGCCTCAATCAAACCTGAGATATCACAGGCTCTGCCATCCCTATTGGAAGAGTTACAGTCACTAGAGGACACAAAAGCCCTCCGGTCTGTGTCACTACCCAATGCATACACCTCCAAGCCCCGTAAATACCCTCAGGTTCAAAATAGACAACCCAAGTCATGTATTTTATGCAAAACTGCAGGCCGTTCTTCACATTCTTCTCATTGGTTAAGTGAGTGTTCCTTCCTTCCTGAATCAGACCGTCCTGCCCTGTCCAAAGCCAGACTTGTTCAAGACTACCAAGACAATGATATGTGTGACTATGAGTGTGATCCATCGGCATACAGCGAGGATATACCTAATGACTCGGGCACTAACCCCTTATTGGATTGTGTTCAAAGCGCTCGAAGAGTAAACGTTGTACAGTCGCCTTACCTGGATACACATTACAACCAACACCCTATACGTTTGACCTTAGATTCAGGTGCAACTACCAATATGGTACGTGCATCTACAACGTCCCTTTTAGGCTTTCCCATTGTACCAGCGTCGCAAATAGCACATCAAGCCGATGGTTATACTCCACTTCAAATTTCCGGAGAAATCCATGTTTCACTTTCACGAGGACAATTTACTTTCAAGTTAAATGCCTTAGTGGTGAAGAACTTAGACGTTGATGTGTTAGCCGGGACACCCTTTATGGACAATAATGATATTGCTATTCGTCCTGCCAAAAAACAGATCATCATTTCTGGCCGTGAAGTATGTCATTACGGGCCACGCAATGGTAACACACATGCTGCTGTACGACGCACTCAGGCCTATGTGCTATGCGGTCCAAGTCACAAGACTGTTTTATTGCCTGGTGATTTTGTTGAACTACAGATTCCCGAGGAAACTGCTCCTGATACTGTATGGGCCCTGGAGCCTCGTTTTGATTCTCCCGCCACCCAATACACCAAATCTACCCACCCATGGCCACCTCCACAAGAAATACAATCTGTCAACCATGCTATTAGACTCACAAATGACACTTCAACTCCTGTCACCATTCAACGTCATGAACATTTTTGTCAGGTTCGTCCTGTGTCACCTATCGATACCTGTGTTTCTACTTACAGTGTACCATCAGCCCCCAGAGCACAAGTCACCACCCCAGTACACCCTTCTCGTCTACAGTTTCATTAGACCCTGATGGGATTTTGTCCAGCGACATGCAACATTGCTTTACGGATCTTCATCGTCAATACGACCATGTGTTCAACCCAGCTATTGCCAAGTACAATGGCTGTTTTGGTAACATAGAAGGCAAAGTCAACATGGGACCTGTTCTTCCCCCTCAACAAAAGGGACGACTCCCCCTCTACAATAAAGAAAAACTTACAGAACTACAGAAAAGCTTTGATGAGTTAGAAGCTGCAGGAGTCTTTGCCAAACCTGAACAAGTGAATGTTTGTGTAGAGTATCTCAATTTGTCCTTTTTAGTACAAAAGCCTAATGGTGGTACACGCTTGGTCACGGCATTCGGCGAAGTTGGTCAATATTCCAAGCCCCAACCATCTTTAATGCCAAGCGTTGATACAACTTTACGTGCTATTGCAGGATGGAAGTACATTGTTAAATCCGACCTACTCAAGTCATTTTACCAGATCCCCCTTTCACATTCATCCATGAAATATTGTGGCGTTGCTACTCCTTTTAAAGGGGTCAGAGTGTATACAAGGTGTGCTATGGGTATGCCAGGATCCGAGACCGCCTTAGAAGAACTTATGTCCCGTGTTTTGGGGGATCTTATTCAAGAAGGCATAGTTGCCAAAATTGCAGAAGATTTATACTGTGGAGGACACACCCCAGAGGAAACTTTAGCTAATTGGGGTCGTGTACTGGATGCTGTATCTAAAGGTGACCTTCGTCTGTCTGCCCTCAAGACTGTAATTTGTCCCAAGTAAACAGTTATTCTTGGCTGGATATGGTCCCAGGGAACCCTGAGTGCTTCACCCCACAGAGTATCTGCCCTCGCTACTGTGAAACCACCTTCCACTGTGCGATCCCTGCGGTCATTTATTGGTGCATATAAGGTTTTAAGCAGAGTTTTGAAAAGTTACGCTACTCTACTTCAACCCCTTGAATCTGCTGTTGCTGGAAAGCAGTCATCAGATACTATTGCTTGGTCTGATGATCTCCGACATCACTTTTGCCTTGCCCAGGAGGCATTAAAGGACCATAAAACAATAACTTTGCCTCTATCCCAAGATGTAATATGGATTGTCACTGACGGGGCAATTAAGGCAGGGGGTATAGGTGCCACCATGTATGTTAAACGCAATGACAACCTATATTTGTCGGGGTTTAACAGCACAAAACTTCGAAAGCACCAAGTAACATGGCTTCCCTGCGAAATTGAAGCACTATGCATTGGAGCTGCTGTTAGTCACTTTTCACCGTATATCATACAGTCGGAACACACTACTCATGTGCTTACTGACAGTCGTCCCTGTGTACTTGCCTTTAATAAACTGTGTCGTGGTGAGTTTTCAACCAGTGCACGAATCGCCACATTCCTGTCTACACTCAGTCGTTACCAGGTGACTCTCGGTTATATATCAGCTGCTGCTAATCTCGTATCTGATTACTCGAGTCGACACCCAGTGGAATGTTCCAACAGTCGCTGCCAGGTCTGCCAGTTTGTCGCCGATCTCGAGTCATCTGTCGTCCGCAGTATATCCATTCAAGATGTGTGTGACGGTCGTACTTCCTTACCTTTCACCAATAGGTCAGCATGGCACAATACACAATTAGAGTGCCCTGACCTCCGCCGCGTACATGCCCACCTTACTCAAGGTACCAGACCCTCCAAGAAGATGACTAAAATTCCCGATGTTAAACGTTATTTACAGTACGTCCTTGTTGCCCATGATGGATTACTTGTTGTCAGGCAAAACTCCCAAATTCAGCGCCCTCGGGATCGCATTGTAGTACCTCGACGAATCATCTACGGCCTAGTGACTGCTTTGCATATTCGTTTTAACCAACCTTCATCGTACCAACTTAAACGTCTCATATCTAGCTATTTCTTCGCATTAGATCTGGATCAGGTCGTCCAATCGGTTACCACCAATTGTCATCAGTGCATGTCCATCAAATCATTTCCTAAGCATCTGGAGACACAAACTACATGTAACCCTCCGACACATATTGGATCATCCTTTGCAATGGATGTTATGAAGCGTAATAAACAGCTTGTTTTGGTACTTCGAGAAACTGTCTCTTCCTTTACACTTACCAGAATAACTGCTAGCGAAAAACATTCTGACCTACGCGAAGCTATAATCATTTTGTGTGCTGAAGTCCGCTGTTTAGGAGACTCTGGTATTCATATCCGGGTTGACCCTGCCCCGGGATTTGTGGCCCTCCAACAAGATGCCACTTTACACAAATATGGTATTGCACTCAACGTTGGCAATGTAAAAAATATTAACAAAAATCCTGTGGCTGAACATGCAATCGGAGAACTTGGCCTTGAACTGTTGCGCCTAAACCCAGATGGCGGTCCTGTTGTGGTGCTGATTTGTGCCGGCAGGTACCATAGACAGAGGGCGCTGCGGTGGTAGCTGGCACAGGGAGAGTGCAGATGACTAGAGACCTGGACCGAGACGGACGTGTGGTACGCGAGAGGAACTTTTCCCCCTTCCAACTGGCGTCTCCAGGTGTCATCTGACAATACATAAGGTATGTGGAATCTCCACTATATTGGTGTCAGACATCGATTCGAATTTACGCCGATTTACTGATATTTTCTCGGTAATTTCCTGACAAATCAGAGAAGATAATTGACGAGTGTGAGTGCTACATACGGCATTGACGATCGTCCACAGAATCGACGTTAAGATTAGCTTTTAAGGTCGGTTTTCTGATCTTAAACTGGAGTGTTTTCATTCTTAGTTGCTTAGGGTCGGATTGCTGATCCAGGTAATATTTGAATGATTATTTTCAACCATTAACGGCGAAAGTTATTGTATGAAAGAATTTCAAAGATTGCCGCGAAGCAGTATGCAAATGAGGGTTTCTATGGTGATCGCCATTACAGTATACCAGCTGACGTGAGTGGCGGTAAATGTGAACGTCAACATTTGGCAACGCTGTTTGTATACCTGCAATTATTTAGTTATATTTAGCCTTCCTGGATAGAAATTATAGTTTGTGTGCCATGCAAACACAAGTATAACACACACAGCATTTTGATCGTCAGTTTTGCTTGTGTTTTGAGGTAGCTTGGACTTGTGCCCATTAGCATAAAATATTCAGGACTGCATACACACTTCTATTTTTTTTTTTTTTTTTTTGTTCGTCACAAGTTTGCTGCAGTAGATCTTTGAAATTTGGTTTCCAGGAAAGAAAAAACTTGTGAGCAGTGTTAATTATCATTGTTGAGTGTCACCCATATAATATTTAGAAAGTTTTTTGTTTATTTCCAAACCTCTGGGTACATGAAATTTGAAAAGAATTTTTCTTTTTTCCCGGATGTGCAGCTTTGAAATTCAGTACGGGTTTCTGTGCTGTTGAACTCTGCAGTACATTAGAAAGTTGTATTTTTTCATGTACATGTATTATTGCTGAATCACTAATTTATATTGGTGACTTTCTCTCTATTATTACTACACTGTTGTGTTTGAACATTTGTGTCGTTAAAGTCAAGTGTTACGGAATTCTGTGACATTTATAATTCACACACACACATATTTTTGCGCGTCCATCTTCAATCAACATGGCAAAGATTTTCATCAACGAGGCCACTTTTGATACCTTATTGCAACTGGATACCATTGGGGAGACCAAAGCCAGGATAATTATCAATAAGAGGCAGGAATTTGGAGGTTCTTTCACCAAGGAAAGCTTACTTGGTATTAAAGAGAAGGGCATCGGCCAGTTGTTTGCCAAGCTTTGCGGAGAAGGACGTGTTGATTTTGGAGAAAGCAGCAGGGATGAGAGAATGGAAAATATGTTGCTCAGTTTGCTGCAAAGACAATCAAGAGCCGATGAAAACTTCTCCCACTTCGGCAATAAAATGGAACAGCGGATTGACACCTTAGCAGCCCAGCTGAATTTATTATCTGCGAGAGCGGATGATATGGAGAAGCAACTAGCTGAAAAAACGGAGAAGGTAAGTGTGGCATCAATGGAAGATAGCCTTCCTCCTTCCGCAGCAGTGGCAGAGGCGACATCAGCACCTAGGTCTGATTTCAAACTGCCACCTCCATTGCAGCGTAGTGATGTATCCCAAATGGATACTCACCACAATTTGTTGCACACTCTAGACTCACTCACAAGGGACAATGTGTATAGTACACATGACCGTGATCGGGAGGCCGATGAAGTTTTGCAAGGTGGCAGAACCAGATCGAATAGAACACGGTTTACTGGGACAAACAAACCAAAGGAGAAGGAAAAGGTGGGGCCTCCTCCGCCTAAACCAGCTACATTCAATGGAACTCTAGACTGGCGGCCGTTTTTTTTGCAATTCGAGAGGTCTGCAAGGAGATACATGTGGTCAGATGAGGCCAAATTAGATAGGTTGGTGGAGTCGCTTAGGGATAAGGCCCTAACGTATTACAGCACGCTTAGGGAAAGTGAGAGGGAAGACTATAACATCTTGACCTCCAGACTCAGTAGGAGGTTTGGCTTGCGTGATCCACCGGTGACCATCAGGCGGAAGTTGCAGAATCTTAAGCAACTTGAAGGGGAGTCACTAGAGGAGTTGGCAGAGCGTTGCCAACGGCTTACCACCGACGGATATCCTGACGGTGGGGAACAGTTTTTGGAATCAATAGCTGTTGCGGCATTCCTGAAAGCTGTCTCCTATAAGACAGAGGCTGCTCAAGTATTGAGTCAGGATCCGCTTACGTTAGAAAAAGCCCTGGAGTCACTTAAGTTAGTGATACACAGTCGCGAGATTGTGTTCGGCAATTCTAGCCCAAGAGGGCACGTAAGACACCTCGAAGTGGATGAGAAAGATCAGCGTGTCCGAGCGCTTTCATCTGCTCAGAGTTCATGCTCCAGAGTGTCATGGGCTGATCAGAACAGGGAACACCGGCAGGAGATGGAAAAGCTTATGAAGGGAAACCAGGACATAATAAGGTCCCTGTTGGAGGAGAACAGGAAGTTCATGACAACGCTCTTACAAAAGACAGTCACAAGCAGTTCTGCTAGTCCAGATAGAGTGTTGGGTTCACCATCAAGGAGGGTGCTAGCAGAGGTTCAGTGTCATGGCTGTCAAGAGCTAGGACACTTTGTTAGGGACTGCCCTAATAAAAAGTCATCTCCTAGAGCTAGTTTTGGTACCCAGTCACCTGGGTCACCAAAAAACTAGGGCGGGCCGGACTTGTTGGTCTACCTCCGACCCTACCTCTCCCAAATGACCAGTTGCCGATGGAAAAAAACTTGTCTCCAGTTAAGTCGGAATTTCTGACTTCTGAGACGGAGTCTCCTGTAGTAGGGAGTGATAGGACCACAATGAAAGAAGTAAGTATACGGTCAGTGCATCAGGGTATGAGCATGGTCGTTCCAGTTCATGTGGATTCCGAAGTGGTGGAAGCGGTAGTGGATTCGGCTGCACAGGTTACAGTGATGAATACAGAATTATTCCACCGCCTTAAGGTTAGACCTAAGGTGTTAGAGGAAGTGCGATTAAAAGGAGCAGCAAAGGAAGGGACAATGTTGGCCAGACATGTGAAAAATGTTCCCATTGTTATCGGAGGTCATTCATATTACTGGGACATGTATGTTGCTCCAATCACTGACAGCTTGATTTTGGGTTTAGACTTCTTGTTGGACCAGAGGTGTAAGGTTGATTTCGACCGTTGTACCTTACAAGTAGGGGATCATCTGATGTCCGCAACTGTGAAGAGGAATGGCGAGGAATCTTTCAGTGTCTCTTAAATTACTTTGGCCAAAAAGGTTGTAGTTCCTCCCAATAGCATCAAACATGCTAAATGCTATTCGACAGTACAAGATGGCCAAGATTATGTGATTACGCCTATTGAAGATCGTTGCGGACTAATTATTCCATCTTTATTGATCACTGCTGGTCCCGAAGTTATCATATCTGTTTTGAATGTGTCTGATAGGTTTCTAACTTTGAAACCAGGATATCTGGTTGGCAATGCCATACCGGCAGATACATCGTGCATTATTGGATCCACTAATGACAGTTGCAGTTGGGATAACTTTTCACCTTGCGGAAGTACTGCGAGATGTGGGAACATTCCAGTTGGTGGTGGAAATGATGAGGACAATGACAAGAACTTGAGGTATAATTCCGAGTATTCTTCATCTTGCGGGAGTTCTGCGAGATGTGAGGATCTTATATCCGTGCAGCAAGTGGGGATGGATCACTCAGAACTTCCAGAGCATCTGCATCAGCTGTATGCAAATTCCACAGAGAATTTAAATCCGAAAGAACAACAACAGTTGCGTGAGCTGTTGATTAGCTATGCAGATGTTTTTTCAAAATCAGACATGGACATAGGCTGTCTTTCAGAGATAAAACATCGAATACCCACCAATGAATCAGCTCCAATTAAGCAGCGCATGTGCCGAACACCACTTGGGTTCCAAGGTGAGGAAGAAAAGCATCTTCAAACCATGTTGGATCATGGAGTTATCACCCCATCCTGCTCGGACTGGGCAGCGGCACCTGTGTTGGTGCGGAAAAAGGATGGTAAGGTCAGATATTGTATCGACTATCGCGAGTTGAACAAGGTGACCTTGAAAGATGCTTATCCTCTGCCTCTGATCGAAGAATGTTTAGACACCTTGAGTGGTAGTGTCTACTTTAGTTCCCTCGATATGGCCTCCAGCTATCATCAGATAGAGATTGATGAGCGCGATAGGCACAAAACGGCATTTATAACCAAGTATGGTTTGTACGAACATCGCCGAATGGCCTTTGGCCTATCAGGGGCACCTGGGACATTCCAGCGAGCCATGCATTTAGTCCTTCGTGGCCTAACGTGGAAAACAACTTTGGCCTATCTTGATGACGTAATAATCCTGGGAAAGGACGTTCCTGGACACTTGCGGAATATCTGCGAGGTCCTGGAGCGATTTCGTCAATTTAATCTTAAGTTGAAGCCAAAAAAATGTCAGCTCTTCCAAACAGAAGTCAAGTTTCTTGGAAAGCTCGTGTCTGGGAATGGGGTTGCTGTTGACCCAGATAAGATTCGTGCAGTGGTTGATTGGCCAGTGCCAAAGTCAGTACGCGATGTTGAGTCTTTTTTGGGATTCAGTAACTATCATCGTGACCACATTGAGGGCTTTGCCGAGATATCCAGAAGTCTGTATCAATTGACAGGCCCTAAAGCCATATTTGAGTGGCATGAGGAACACCAGGCCGCCTTCAAACATCTAAAAGAGGCTCTAACCAAAGCACCAGTACTTGCTTTTCCTAGTACTGAAGGAATCTTCATTTTAGACTGTGATGCGTCCGACTTTTCCATTGGATGTGAGCTCAGCCAGGTTCAGGATGGCAAGGAAAGGACCATCTGTTATGGAAGTTTTGTGTTAACACCTACACAACGCCGATATTGCACCACACGGAAGGAATTGCTTTCCGTTGTTAGGTTTACTAGACAGTTCCGGCACTATCTTCTTGGGCATAATATACTGGTTCGGACAGATCATAACAGCTTGACTTGGCTCATGAGATTTAAAAACATTGAAGGCCAATTGGCAAGGTGGATGGAAGAACTGTCCCAATTCGATATGACCATCTTGCACCGTCCGGGAAAGAAACATATCAACGCTGATATGTTGTCAAGGATCCCTGAAACCTTGTCTGTGTGTGACTGCTATGAGGCTGGGGCTAAACTAGAGTCACTACCTTGTGGAGGCTGTCCATATTGTACCAGAGCACAGAACCAATGGGCTAGATTTGAGGAAGAAGTGGATGACGTAGTCCCTTTAGCAGTACGCCATGTCTCCTTAGAGTCTTCCTCAGTCAGATCTGTGAATTGGGTTGATACATATTCCAATGAGGACATGCAGAAGGCACAGCGGGAAGATCTGGATATTGGGAAGGTTATTTCATGGGTCGAGTCTGGACAACAACCTACAGACGCCGAATTGGCCTTGAGTAGCCCCAGATCCAAGCAGCTTTGGTTGGTAAGTAGTCAGCTGTCTCTGGAGCAAGGAGTCCTTTATTACAGGGTAGAAGATACTGTTCCAAGGAAGTGTCTGATACTTCCTCGCAAATTCAGGGAAGAAGTTATTAATCTCAACCATGATGTACGGTGTTCTGGGCATCTTGGAGAGGTTAAAACATTGGCTCGGGTAAGGGAGTCCTTCTTTTGGCCACGGATGTCATCAGATGTGGTTGAATATGTTAAGTCATGTGCGATCTGCAGTAAGAATAAAAAGCCTCGCCAGTGGCCAAGGGCAGCACTTGGTTCATATCATGCAGGTTCTCCACTGGAAAGGGTTCATATCGATATCCTGGGTCCGTTAGTAAGGAGTGCAAAAGGAAATCTTTATATCTTGGTGCTGGTGGATCAATTCAGCAAATGGATGGAATGCTATCCATTGCCAGACCAATCGGCAGAAACTATAGCAGAGACCATCGTGTGCGAGTTTATCTCTAGGTTTGGTTGCCCGTTGCAGGTCCATAGCGACCAAGGTAAAAATTTTGACGGGAATGTGTTTCATGCCATTTGTGACCTCCTTCAGATCACTAAAACCAGGACAACACCCTATCGGCCATCATCCAACGGGCAGGTGGAACGATACAATCGGGTGATCTTGCAGATCATCCGTTGTTGTATCCGAGGCAATCAAGATACCTGGGACCAAGATCTTGCTCTTTTAGGGAGTGCTGTAAGAAGCATGGTCCATCGTCAAACGGGATTCTCTGCCAACATGTTCATGTTAGGTAGGGAGGTGACAAAACCCGTAGATATCCTTTTTGGGACACATGGGGTGGATTCTCAGGATCGTTCCATACCAGAATATGTGGTCAAGCTGAAAGATCGTTTCAACAAAGTGCATGATCTGGCCCGGAAGAACCTACATTCAGCACAGGCCAGACAGAAGAGAGATTATGACGTTAAGCTGGCCGAAAGAGCATTCGACAGGGGGGATCTGGTGTATAAATTACACTCATCCTCTAAGATAGGACAGAGCCGTAAACTTAAGTCAATTTGGGCAGGGCCATACTTGGTGATGGAGGTACTGACACCAGTGCTCTATAAAATCAAGGACAGGAAAAAAGAGAGTGTGATACACCACGATCGCTTGAAAATCTGCCAGGATAGGTTTGTCCCCATGTGGTTGCGACGAATGCGGCATAGTCTCCTTGACTTGGATTCCACCATTCCATATGATGACCAGGAGCTTGATGAGGAAGAACAAGGAATGCATTTGAATACCCTGTTTGACACTGCAGGGGATGATGATAATGCTTCTGTTCCCAGTACTTTGATACTGAACAGTTCACCGGATCAACACTGCCAGAGGGATTCCTCAGACTCTTCCAGCGATGAAGAGGGTACGGTGAGCAACATCATTCAGAGCGCACAGGTGGCCACCAGAGGGGGTAGGCAGGTAAGGAGGCCAGCGTACCTCCAGGACTATCGGCAGTAGATTGTTTGTTATATTACAGGACGGACTTCTGTCCTGTATATAGCATTCATTAGGTAACTGGGATGAGACGGTTTTCTGTCTTATTCAAGTGTTAAATAAATAAATGTGGAACTACAGGTGTATGTTTTCATATATAGTTATTGTATATATATGTATATAAATCATTGTGTTATGATTATTCAATATATTTTATATTACAGCATGGATTCTGGTGAAGAGTGGACTGTGCTAGACGAAACCTTTGACAGTGAGGAAGATTGTGATATTCCGCAACAGGTTGGGACATCGCAACGCAGACGGGCATGTCCAGTTTGTCCCCAAAGGGTGGCGCATGTAAAGCGTCACGTGTTAATGGACCACCTACCTTTTTACGTGAGTCCTGATACTGCCTGCTGGGGTTGTGGGAAACAAGAGGCACAACAGTATAAGGTGACCTTCTGGCACATGGCGCAACATGGGAGCACTGATCCCTTGTTCACTGATGAAAAACTGGAAATCTGGATATCTTTTATGAGGGGAGTCATCCAGTTTTTCTGCCAAGAGCTGGGAGAGGATCCTGAAGGTTTGCTGGGCAAGGTCCGCAAACACAAGTGGTATCCAGACAAGACTGCCAGAATCACTGACATTGACCATGCTTTGTGGAATTTCTACGAAGTAAGGAATGGTCTGCCGGAATTGCCAGTTCATGAGGTTTCGCCTCCTAACGGTATCAGCACACTCTTTCATTGGAGGGTGTTATCTCAGCTGCTACTACAAATTCCAAAAGACAGGCGTAAAGCTTTTAAAGAATTGGAGAGCATTGTGGAGAGGACCGATGGCACCCAAGCCCTTAGGGATGATCCCTATGTGATCAGTGACAGTCACTTCCATCTTGCGGAGCTTCTGCGAGATGCAAAGATGACCTCATTGCAAGAGGTTTTGGATCAGGAGCCAGGGGCAGAGGAATCCTTCATAATGGCGCTAGGGATCGCAATATATTGCTATCCGTGGAGTTGGCCATCCAGGGAGGAGCAGAACTACATTCTCCGGGACCATCGCCTGCGACTGGCATTTGGGGTACACCCCCGATTTGCTGGTAAATTTTCACCCAGGCATGATCTCCCTCGGCTTAAACGCCATTTAAGCAATCCAAAAGTGGTCGCGGTAGGAGAGATCGGCCTGGATTACAGCTCCAGTGTCAGAATGAAAGACAGAGATCGGCAAGAAGAAGTCCTGCGTAACGTTCTACCTTTAGCCAGAGAGTCCCGCTTACCGGTTGTGGTGCACTGCAGAGGGGAAAGTGCTATTGCCGATTGTGTGGCAATTCTAAAACGGGAATTGAGCAGAGAGCATCCCATCCATTTCCACTGTTTCACCGGTGATGTCCAAGAAATGGAGCTGATCACAAAGGCATTTCCATCTGCCATATTTGGGTTCACCGCCCTGTTGTCAAGGGACCGTAATCCACATCTCGCTGACGTAGTCAAGTCTCTCCCCTTGGACAAGATCCTGCTGGAAAGTGATGCTCCCCATTTAGTACCACAGATCTTCAAACCCAAAGTGAAGCACAGCAACCCTGGGATGGTGCTGGAGGTGGCCAAGCACATAGCAGAGTTCAAAAACCTGCCACTGCGCCTCATTTGCAGAGCGACATTGGAGAATACCCGTCGCTTCTACCGTACATAAGTGAGACGGATCATTGATCTGGCTCCCATGGATACAGACAATCCGGTTGTGGAGTAAATGCCATCTAGGGGTATATTGATTTTTGGTTCTTTCTGATGCCAGGGACACCGCTCTGCACAGTGTGTCATAATACTTATTTTTGCATGTATTTGTATGTAAATAATTAATGTTCTAATACTTTACTTTGTATTTTGCAGATTTGCATGTTGGTTGGAGGAACAGACACAGGACCAGCATGGGAAGCATGTATATATGGAATGGGTTTTTGAATATATAGAAGTGCTCTCGAAGCATGATTGCATAGGATGTGGTTACAGGTGTCTATTGTGTATCCCCTGTATATTATAATGGTAAGCGCTGAAATGGGAAGCACCTCATTCTTTCATATCTGTATGTGAAGTACTTGATACGTGGTTTTGGTTATGCGGCATAAGTGTGCAACAACTAATCTTTTTTCCATTATCACATGGGCTAGGGGTACATGGCTGCAACGCATGGGCATCCCGCGGTAACCTGACCTCAGACTTTCCGGAAATTGGGGTGACACATTTCAAACATATGGCTTGCTCCTTTTACGCAGAGGGAGAGTGTGGTGCTGATTTGTGCCGGCAGGTACCATAGACAGAGGGCGCTGCGGTGGTAGCTGGCACAGGGAGAGTGCAGATGACTAGAGACCTGGACCGAGACGGACGTGTGGTACGCGAGAGGAACTTTTCCCCCTTCCAACGGGCGTCTCCAGGTGTCATCTGACAATACATAAGGTATGTGGAATCTCCACTATACTGTGTCAGAATTAACTATGACTATTGCTACTGCTAACATGAATGCTCGCATTCGACGTGATGGCCTGTCCGCTAGAGAATTATGGACTCAAAGAGACCAAGTGACAGGTGAGCAACTCCCGCTGGTTGATGAACAACTTATCGCGAATCAGTCACAGTCTCGAACTAACAATCATCTTCCAAGTGCTAAAACCAAGGCTTATGGTAAACCTCCAGTGCCTTTCCCATGTGTTCATATCGGTGACTTGGTGTATCTCAAACAAGATAAAGACAAGACTCGTTCCCGTGACAAGTATTTGGTGGTCGCTGTTTCAGATACTGCATGCCAAATACGGAAATTCACAAAGAATCAGTTTCGTGCTAAGCTTTATAATGTGCGCAAGTCTGACTGTTTCCCAGTTACATCTACTGTTCTACAGCCATCCTCACCAGGTCCATACCGTGGACTGGATTCATCAAGTGACTCAGATTTGGACATTGGTGATACAGACCCCCCACCTACCACCCTAATTCATCCACCTGATTCTGCGGACAATTGTGACTTAACACCTGCTCCTCGTCGCTCATTGAGGAGTACTAAAGGTAAACAGCCCCCGTGGCTGTCATCTGAAGTTTGGGATACCACATAACTTACTTTCACGAATTATTATATGTGGCAGTGTATCTGAAATTTATGATACCACTTAACTTCACAAATTATCATATGTGACAGTATATTTGCAGTTTGGGACGCTACATATTTTACTGTACCAACATTATGACTGGCAAGCACTTTGCCTCTTTCATATACAGGTTTTTTTTCAAGTTTCATAGTTATACAGTATGGAGGACACTTGTTGACATTTGACTCTTGTTCAATCAGTATAAAACACTTGATTCTTTCACTCCGAAGAGAAGTGAACGAGAAGGAGAAAAAGACGTAGCATGCCTGTGTAGTTTCTGCATTATACTCGTCATAATTTATGTTTATTAATTATGTGTAAGGTTATTTGCCTACCCACTTTTTCTTACCTCAATTTCTTAATTGCAAGAATTTGAAAGTAATGGAAGGAAAAGATGGATCACGCCATTCCGGTTCCGAACCGTAATTTCTTATGTTGTGATGTGTTCTACATCCGGGTCCCCTGCTCGGAGCCATGTGTGCATAGTGGACTGTATAGTGTATTTTGTTCTGACATAAATCATATCATACAAGCCGTGAGTTTCATCTTATTGGCGCTATGTGGTATTTAATTAATTCTATGGAGCAAACCATGGAATGTAACATGTCAATCTAACATTTTATTACTTTTACACATTTCTCATTATTTGCATGGATGGGGTTATGAGAAAACAGTGAACCATGCCTTTATTCTTGGTACATCGGCAACAATACAAAATGTCCTGAGATCATACTCCGGGTATATTTAAACAATACATATTATTATCCTATTTAGTAATGAGTGACCCCTCCTCTGGCAGCAATACCTGATTGCACTTTTGGCCTCATGGAGTGGTTCAGTTTTTGTATCTGATGCAGAGGGATACGAGCCCATACAATAGCCAGTTCATCAATGTTTGTGAATGGTGCATTTGCACTCACTGAAAGAAAATATTCACATGGCTCGGCCGGCTTATCCCAGTTTGAGGTCTGGGCTACTGGCTGGCCGGGCCATGTAACCATACTCTTTGTGATTTTTGTTGAACTCCATGACAACTCGTCTGTGTGGCGAGGCAATGTCATTTGAAAACAGAAAACCACCACAAATCAATGCTACTCCAAAAAGGCACAGCCACAGGCTCCATGATCTCTTCTGTATATCCTAAAGCTGTTATGGGCCACTATCAGTTATGCCAGAACAATATGTAACTTGTATTAAACTTACCACCCTCACAAATTAGGTCCCTTTGTCACAATTTTAGATTTGAATTCAAACTAGCACTATGGTTCTGCTAAAGCATACATTTTAACAAATGCGGCACACTGATCATTGCTCACACGCAAAGAAAAAAAATTAAATCAAATCAAATGACTACTTACGTCCATTTGGTGGAAATTACAATCATCATATTAGATGTGTATATCAAATAAGCTCTTGCATGAATAATACACAGGAAAACAACATTAGCTTAGGGAAATATTTAATACAAAGGTACCAGAAAATGTTCGATATACAACAGCATACCCATATCAATATAAATCACTGTGAATGTTTTCTGCCCATTCCTTGTGGGACCATCCAATCCCCGCCTACAGTCTTTAATTTTGAGATGAACAAGAGCTCCAGCTCTTTGGGCGTTGTTGATGGCCAGATGTACTAAGATGAACCCTCGAGCTCAAGCATGTTCATCTCTAGTAGGGTAGACTGATTGACCTTGTCTGCTCAATATGTCCTGAGCCTCCATAGCAGACTTGCTGGACATGTATTTACGGACTATGTCCGGCATTATTAAATGTTCTGAAATGGAAAAGGATATTACGCCTAAGATAAATTTATATGCACATTAATGAACTACACGGACATGGTCTTGACAGATACTGGAATATAGCCCAAAATAATAAGCATGAGGTGCCAGTCCACCTGCCTCTTGTGTACAGCCTAGCACTTCCCTGCCATTCATTTCTCAGTTTTCTGTCCTAGTTTACTAATTCCTTCCCTATTTGGAAAGGAGAGACTGTGTCAGATCACCAACAGTAGGAGACCATTACATGTCAACATTGTAATCCAAATATCAGTTTAAGTCAGAAAACCATCCACCAGATGCATAGCAAACCTTGAATATCCAAATGGCAATTCATTGTTATCTAAACATCCAGAAATGATACGAGGTAACAATGACAAAATAAGACAAAAGTTAGTAGTAGTTTAAATTGATTTTTGGTTAGAGCAACTCTCAACTCATTTTAGGAAATATCATCATACCTAGAGTTTCTTTATTTGGGTTAATACAACCTATGTCAAAATTCTACATAAGAAAGTGCACAATACAGACAATAGTACTTCCATGTCTATATATATTAGACACTGATAGGCAGTGGTTGTCAGGAGTAAATAGTAGGTGAGCAATAAACAGCTCTTCTAGAAGAGCTTAGGTGAACACTTGACTTGGCGAGCGCCGTAGGCGCGAAGCCCCGCTAGGGGAGTCCGGGGGCATGCCCCCCCCCCCCCCGGAAACTTTTGAAAATTTAGACCTCTAAAACAGCAATCTGGGCCATTATGGGCCATAATCTCCCAGAAAAATACATGCCTCACTAGCAATGGTATTACCCAAATTTTACATTGTATAAATATGAATTGTGCTAATTTCTTGCCGCTGATATAGATTTTTGACTACAAGACTTTGAATAAAGCAAGCCAAGTTGAAAAACTTAAAATGCCTGGCAGTCTTCCTGTGTTTTTTGTTTTAATATATACTCATCTGCATTCATTAGAGAAAGATTTTGCACTGCTTGTATTGTAGACTAGACTGCATATGCACACTAGTAGTATCACTGTGCAAACTGTATACATGTAGCTGCATGGTGGACCTGGTAATAATATGAATTGAATATGTGGCTGTGGCAGTGAGCTATGACTTGCTTGCTTGCAATGCTTGCTTCTCTTCTGGTTTATCCTTTTCACCTCTACATAACCGCCACAAACTGAACAAGTGACAACCCACTGAAATCACATACACCATCAGTAACTTGACAATTCAATTAACATGCTTTTTCTACAGACTGAGCAACAAGTAAATTACGTAAAATAACACGTTTGTGTCAAATCAGTTTTTCTAATTAAATATCAATCACAAAGTTGCATTTTGTTTCCCTTTTTTCAAGTGGATCAACAAAATACAAATATCAGCCAGAAAGTTCCTTTTCTGAAGTTGACCACACCTGTTGAGTTGCAGAAAAATTATTCCAAGCCATGAAAAGAAAAAATACAAATGACTAATTATACTACCCTTGGCCTTGCGTTGAGAGCCTTTCCACTGATATATAATGCGGTTTGTGAAGAGTATGATCCGACTTTCATTTTTTAGGCCTACCATGATCGTTTATTATTAGCACAGAGTCGGACATTCATTCACGGCCGGTCAAACATACCTGCACAAAAAACACCGTGCCGTCAACAAGTTTTGTCTTATAATCAAACTTATCGAAGGAGGGCCACTTTAAGTAGGTTGTCAGTTTGACAGAATTTCCCTTTAGAGTACAATGTCCGACAACCGAGGCTCAGCAGGGCTCGACAATTTTTCTAAAAATCACTTGTCCGCAGGGTAAGTGGAATACAAAATCCACTTGTCCTAATATATAACTTCTGTAAACATTTTTTCCATCAATGCTAAGGCCTAGACAAACCATTTACCCTAACGTGTACTTGCCGCTTATGGTCACCTGCAAATTTGAAAAAAAAAAAAAAGGAAAAAGAAAAAGGAAAAAAAAGCCAAATTTTACCACGATTCTGGCTACAACTGTTATAACAGTGAAACTGGCAAAATATTAAAAATATTAAAAATACAAATTGAAAAGTAAGATATTTGCATGGGATGACAATCGATGAAAATTACAGTGTAATTTATGCGACAATAGGAGTCCGTATCCCGCGTAAACTTAAATAAAGATTAAATAGTTGCATTGGTTTCAGTATCCTCTTTTTCGCTGCCTCTGATGCCGTGATGGGATGCATATCGTTTGCATACCTACCATGAATGCTATCGGTACATCGTAGTAAATTTGCGTATACAGTATTGGCAAGTTCCGCGCAATAAACGGTGTTATAAATTTAAATTCAAACGAAAATTTTTATATTTCAAATTAGAAATCTAGTGTGCGTGCCGTCACCAACTTTCCTGCAACTGTACACAAACAGCTGCTTTGGCCATGTGGTCTGACGCACAACGCATCACCCGATTGGTCGAATGAGTCACATGCAAAAGTAAGCCAATCACGGCTCGTGTTACAGTGTTTTTCTCATGGCTTCTGCCCAGTAAACATGTGTGAATCTGCCGTAATTTACGGAGGGAACACACAAACGGGAAGCGTTGTTTATATTTCAGCATGCAAAAATAAAGATTTCAGTGTTTATTGCAACAATTATTTGGAGTCACAGGCAAATACGCAAAGGTAGGGGATAGAGGGAACTGCCGAATGTTTACAAAATCTGTCCGTGAGACTGGGTTGGTTCACCGCAGATCCACTCCACCATGCCCACGCTGTCAGTGTCACTTGCGTGTGACTGGCAGTTGTGTGTTGTTTTTGCCCGGGAAGTCATTTCACGGCACCTATACATGATCTTTATTTTTTCCAACATTGTTGGAACCCATCGATAAATGGCATTTGATGTAATTTTGCTGATGAATTCGCCATGCAAATTTTCATATTTTTTGATGCCTTGACATCGTTTGGGCATATCACAATGACGGTGAGTAGAGTAGTGTGACCCCGCTCAGTAAGCCAGTAGGCCTAACTAGTAACTGCCGGTACCTTTGATATCTTAATCGTATGTACCCTACACGGACAGTGAAAATATCTGCTTGTGTTGACATAAATGAAGTTCTGATGAATACAACTGCTGACCACGTTTAAACCTGGAATGCTTACAACTTGTGGATTATTATCACCTATTGACCCACGCACGTGCTGCGAAAGCACAACAGGCGGCTCTGTTGCCGTTTTATCGTACAATAAACACGCAAGAACTGTTACATAATGCCAATATGTCTGTGACTTCGATCATTCACGTCGAGATAGCTCGACGCAATGCAAAAACTTTACGTTTTTGGGGCGAAAGGAATTGATATCGAGGTGCGCATTCTGCAGTATGTAAGGTGTGCATTAAAAAGCTCTCCTAAAATTAATTTAGGCGCGCTATGGTGCGCAAGCGCGATCGCGCGCCTTAAAAGGAAAGCACTGGATAGGTGAGATTAGGGTGAGTAAAGAGTTCAGACTGTGGAATATGGTATTGACTACTAGGAAGTGGTTCTGAACAAACAGACAAAAATACAATATTTACTGATACACAACCTCAAATCCACCTTATGCCTACATATATATGCTCATGTAGAGCTTTTCCCCTAGGAGTCTCTCTACCTACTATCATATTATGTTTTATGTTTGGAACGAGCGTGACTCGAACCTGCAACCTTTGGCACCAGTCGCCTACCTAAAATGGGAAATGCACATATCCACTCGACCAAATCCCCATTCTGAAAAAAGAATGATTCAACTGAGGTAGTTATGTGCAAGTGCCACATTAACACAGTCATGCAGTATATGTACTGAGTCGGCATTTATTTCCATAACCGGGGACTTAAATCCACCAGTGGGACTCTAACCTTAAACCTTTGGTACCAGTCGCCTAGCTGAAATGGGAAAAGCACATATCCACTCGACCAAATCCCCATTCTAAAAAAAACAAGAGGGCTGTGTGAACAGCCCATGCTCAGCTGATCTTGACATTCATCACGCTTGCAGATCTATGAACTTGGGAAAGGATCAAGGTCACCCATGTTCTGAGTAAGTCTGACCACTATAAAAGAACACTAACATGTGCAACATCAAGGTTCAAGTAGTTCTCAAGTTTTAATGAAGAGTAAAATTCATGTATGTTGCACCGTGACCCCAGAAACGAGGTCAAAGTCATTCATGTACTGTGTGAGCATGACCTTCATACAAAAACATTAACATGTGCATCATCACAGTACTAACTCAAAACAGATCTCAAGTTATCAAGTAAACAGTAAATTTTGAGTCAGTTGTCCTGTGAATTAGCACTAGAATGCCCATTGACTTACATAGTAATCAATAGGAAAGCTGCATTGATCAATAAGTACCCGAGTTGAAAATACTTAAAGATCAGGAATCTAAAGCAGTGCCACCTAGTAAACAACTTTGTTTGACCCTTCCACAAGAACATATCCATCACATTTCACTTTAATCTGAGTGACGGTTCTGAGAACAAGTGAAAAATAACAAAACCATATAAAAAATTCATTAAAAAAAAAAAAATAGAAAAAATTGCAGTACCACCTGGTGAACAAGTTGGGAACTATGTGCCCCTGGGAGTGTCTATGAATGATATCAAAACAATTGAGTGAGCAGTTTCAGAGGTGAAGAGTTTTTAAGGTTTGCCCCCCAAAAAACAAAAAAAAATCATTAAAAAATCCAAAAATCTATAGAGCGTGACCATTTGAACATACTTGGTAGAGATCCACCCAAGGCACATCCCCACCAAGTTTGAAGTAAATCTGGCCAAAATTATTTAAGTTATAACCATTACAAGAAATTCCCCTGTTAAAACTTTCCTATTAAAACTTTTATAAAGATTTTTGAAAAAAAAAATCATAAAAAAAGACAAAATTCATTCGAACATGACCATTGGAACAAACTTAGTAGACACCCACCCAACGTACATCCCCACCAAGTTTGAAGTTAATCTGGATGACAGTTTTGGAGAAGAAGTCGAAAATGTGAATTAGCATTAGAATGCTCATTGACTTACATAGTAATCAATAGGAAAGCTGCATTGACCGATAAGTACCCGAATTGAAAAAGCGTTAGAAAACAGGAATCTGCAGCATTCCCACATAGTGAACAACTTTGTTTGACCCTTCTACAAGGAACATATCCACCACGTTTAAGCTTAATCTGAGTGACGGTTCTGGGAAAGAAGTAGAAAATAGCTAAAACACACAAAAATAAGTAAAAAAAAAATAGAAAAAACTGCAGGGCCACCTGGTGAACAAATCAAGAACTAGGAGTCCTAGGGAGTGTTCCTGTGTGATATCAAAGCAATTGGGTGAGCGATTTCGGAGAAGATTTTTTAAGATTTCACCCAAAAATGAACAAAAAAATTCATAAAAAATCCAAAAATCACTAGACCGTGACCATTTGAACAAACCTGGTAGAGACCCACCCAAGGCACATCTGCACCAAGTTTGAAGTGGATCTGGATGACAGTTTTGGAGAAGAAGTCGAAAATGTGAATTAGCATTAGAATGCTCATTGACTTCCATAGTAATCAAGAGGAAAGCTGCATTGACCGATAAGTACCCGAATTGAAAAAATCGTTAAAAATCAGGAATCGGCAGCATTCCCACATAGTGAACAACTTTGTTTGACCCTTCTACAAGGAACATGTCCACCATGTTTCAGCTTAATCTGAGTGCAGGTTCTGGAGAAGAATTCAAAAATAGCTAGAACACACAAAAATTCACAAAAAAATAGAAAAAAATTGCAGCACCACCTGATGAACAAATTAAGAACTAGGTGTCCAAAGGGAGTGTTTCTGTGTGATATCAAAGTAATTGGGTGAGCAATTTCAGAGAAGAAGATTTTTTAAGATTTGCCCCAAAAAGAACAAAAAAATTCATTAAAAATCCAAAAATCAATGGACCATGACCATTTGAAGAAACTTGGTAGACACCTACCCAAGGCACATCCCCACCAAGTTTGAAGTGGATCTGGCAGACGGTTTTGGAGAAGTCGAAAATGTAAATTGTTGACGGACGACGGACGGTGGATGGACGACGGACGGAGGACCATAAGATAAGCTCAGCTGACTGACAAGTCAGCTGAGCTAAAAATGGTTCAATGGAGGTAGCTATGTGCGAGTGCCATATCAACAAGGTTATGCAGTATGTGTACTGAGTTGGCATTTATTTCCATAACCGGGGACTTAAATCAACCAGCATTAAGGAAATGTCAAAATGAGTGGGACTCGAACCTTAAACCTTTGGTACCAGTCGCCTAGCTAAAATGGGAAAAGCACATATCCACTCGACCAAATCCCCATTCTAAAAAAAAAAAAATGGTTCAATGGAGGTAGTTATGTGCGAGTGCCATATCAACACGGTTATGCAGTATATGTACTGAGTGGGCATTTATTTCCGTTCCCGGGGACTTAAATCCACCAGCATTATGGAAATGTCAAAACGAGCAGGTCTCGAACCTGCAACCTTTGTTACCAGTCACCTAGCTGAAATGGGAAATGCACATATCCACTCGACCAAATCCTCATTCTTAAAAAAGAATGATCCAATGGAGTTAGTTATCTGCAAGTGCCATATCCACATGGTTATGCAGCATATGTACTGAGTCGACATTTATTTCTTTAATTGGGGACTTAAATCCACCAGTATTAAGGAAATGCTGAATATATATATATTATTTTCAGAATCAGCAGGACCCGAAACTGCAACCTTTGGGACCAGTCGCCTAGCTGAAATGGGAAACGCCCATATCCACTCGACCAAAACCTCATTCTTTAAAAGAGAATGGTTGAGTGGAATTTGTTATGTGCGAGTGCCATATCTACACAGTTATGCAGTAAGTGTACTGAGTCGGCATTTATTTCCAGAATCGAGGACTTAAATCCATCAGCATTAATTAAATGCCGAAAATATATAATTTATGTTCGGAACAAGCGGGACTCGAACCTGCAACCATTGGCACCAGTCACCTAGCAGAAATGGGAAATGCACAGATCCACTCGACCACATCCCCGTTCTTGAAAAAGAATGGTTCAATGGAGGTGTGTTATTTGCGGGTGCCATACCAACAAGATTATGCAATGTATGTACTGAGTCGACATTTATATCCAGAAATGGGGACTTTTGAACCATACATTAAAATTAAATGAGATGTCATAGTGACAGCATAAGTAAATGGCTTTCAGGAAAAACAGAAGTGGACAACAATTTTCCACAATGCCAGCAGAACTGCATCAAATATCCCAGCAAAATTTAGTCCATTGTATGACCACCATTTATAGGAAAATTTTGTAAATGGAATTCTGGACATAGGGTCCCAACCTCAAAGAGCTCTGGCAAAAAACTTATTCAATGCATGACCATTATCTATATAATACTCAAACAGATGATTAATGGATAGTAAAACAAACTAAAACCCATGAAATTTTCCAAGGAAGAAATAAATTTCTTCCTGACTTGTGACAGACAACAGTCAAAGGGCTATTAGAAATCTGAGACAGACATACCAATCCCATATCTGTGAAAGTAATGGATGGTATGTAATGCATTATGAATAAAATCATTTATCTCCTGACTTGACACAGGTACCAACAAAAGTTACTAGTAGTTTAAAATTAATTTTATATCAGTAACTCTCTACTTAAAGAATTTAGGACATGATGATGATGATGATGATGATGATGATGATGATGATGATGATGATGATGGTGGTGGTGGTGGTGGTGGTGGTGACGATGTGAACATGACCAGATACATAGAAATACTGAAGAAACACATTTCTCTCCTGACTTGAAACAGGTACCAACAAAGGTTGTTAATAGTTTTTAATTATAAACCAGTAACTTTAAGAATTTGGACATGATGATGATGATGATGATGATGATGATGATGATGATGATGATGATGATGATGATGATAATGACGATGATGATGTAATTAAACTGACAATATACACTGAGCACAAGGATGATGATAATAATGGTGACGCTGTGATGGATGAAATCACATACCATGGTCCTGTGCCCGTCTCTCGGCATTGCGTTTAGCGATTGGTTTGCAGAGACTAGCTATCCATCGGTCCATCCTGGACCGATAGCTAGTCTCTGTGTTGCTGGTGATCCCCTCCTCTTCTCCAAGGTAGACTAAATATGCCAGAAACAGCTTCAGGGAGCCCAAATAATTCCTGTAATAAATGTAGGATATAAATCCACTGGGAACCAATTTCTGAATCACACACTCTCCTTGTTCACACTAGTATTGACCAATTTGTTGCTTCCGATAGAAATGATGATAGGAGTGGTTCACCGATTGACTGATAGGTTAAAACAACAATTTTATAACATATTATGAAAAATATCAAATCATCTTTTAGTCCTTTAACCTGTAAAACACGGGGACCATACTTGCACATTGCTATTTTTTGCCATCTCAAGTCCGCACACCGGCTAAACATATATCACCAATATTCACATATTCACTGATGCAATAGCATGGAATTCATCAGATATGTTGATATTCTTTGACTCAATGATTACTTGTTCCGTTGATGTATATGGTCATTTTATTTCATGTAATTCAAAACATGCCAAAGTATTTGAAAGCCAAATGTGCCAACCATTTATTTCTATTAAAATTCCCAAGGTTTTGGCTATTTTGCAAAAGAATATCGTAAAAATAATAACAAAATATTGAATAATTTTATATTATATATTAATATTATAATAATGCAATTCTTTGAAACACCACTCAATCACATTGCAACAGTTCCAATCTTAAGAATAAGGGACTCCATGTAGAAATATTAGATCTAATTATTCAATCATCACACATATATAAAAATTCAAACAATTTAACCTTGGAGGCAGAAAATAGCCGAAATTGCCATGTACAGTCAGGTGACACGGCAATTGTTTCGTCCAATTTTTACCATAGAAAACAACGCAAGGTCCTCTGAGTGTAAGTATGTAAGTACTATATAATACCCCACCTGGCAGGGTATAATAGTTTAGATGACAACATTTATACCCAGGTATGCAGTGTAAATGTTTACCTGATTGTCCCTTCCTTTAGCCTGCCCTTTTCAATTTCTGGCTCCAGAAATTGTTCTTTTATCACTGTTGCTCCCTTTTTGATGGCTTCTCTAGGGCTTGCATGTACTTGATGCAGCATGTACCATACATGCTGCCCATGCTGTTTAGCCACTTCTTTCGTCACCATTCCTCCATCAGGGCTATTCAAGTACGCGATGAAGCTGGAAATCTCTGAAATTGATTTATTTTATTGGTAATTCTCAATTAAAATCAGTATACGCGTTGTAAATGGGGTCATCTCATCAACTCAATCTTTGTCACTTCAATATATGTGTTGTACCTCAGTCTTAACATATCCAAGTTGGGTGTGCAAAATATAGCTTCATTATTTCGCTAGTCACGGCTAAAATAGTAGATATTTAAATCGGTGATCACCGAAACCACCCTGGATTTAAAATTACAAATGGGTATGTGGGTGGAGTTGAATGTTTTGATGAATGGCTAGTTAAGTGATACCAGAGAGAGAGAGAGAGAGAGAGAGAGAGAGAGAGAGGGGGGGGGACAGGGGCCCACCCGTGGAGGGGCATCCAGTGGACATGACTGTGGTTGTACAGTTATGTAACATAACCCTATTCATCCACTTGTGCTGATAAGGCATCTATTGCGAGGATGTGTCTTTACAGTAGTACCCCTCTTGTGAGGCCCGGCCTTCCCTCCGGACACCACCCCTCTTGAATCTCCACCATTCATTTGCAGAAAGTGTGACAATTCCATCATATGGCCCCCTCTAGAAAGCCCCCCTTACCAATAAGGCCACTTTTCTGTTGCATTTGGAATGGACTTACAGGAGGCACTGTATCACCAAATTAATCTTTTTGGTGTAACAGGAACTTAACGGCCTGACCACAAAAATTAATGTGTGTTGTTTTCCCCCATGAATCCTTTTTGATTCAATGATCATGAGAGATAGAGGCCAGAACTTTCATGTTGTTATTCTGTATTGGATGCCACTTGGAACATCAAATAAATGTGACCCTATTCTCCAACATGGTGCCTGTAACATTAGACAGTATTGACTGGCCTGCCCTCTGTCCCATGTCTGCAGTTTTAATTTGTACTGATAACACATTCAAAGGGTGTTAAGACCACATGCTGGGGGTAACCCACAGAACCAGATATGGCACCTACATGTGCTCTTTGTTGACAAATTGTCACTTTTATGGTTGCTAAGGAACAAAAAACCGTTACAAGTCTTGCATATTCACTTGAAGCAACTAACAAAATTTATCCTAAATTTTCATGGAATTAGTAATATTTTTGCTGTAATGAAGGTGCAAGCAAGTCCCACAGGGATAAGATGTACCTTATGATACCAAAATTAGGCACACTCCGGAAAATCATTTTAGCGCTTATATTCACTTTAAATGTTATACCAGTACCAACC
The DNA here is from genome assembly GCA_964020975.1 of Hermodice carunculata. Classification (NCBI taxonomy): domain Eukaryota; kingdom Metazoa; phylum Annelida; class Polychaeta; order Eunicida; family Amphinomidae; genus Hermodice; species Hermodice carunculata. The sequence goes on from OZ026612.1 coordinate 26,163,903, forward strand.
ATTTTATGAATTATCTGTGTGACAGAAAAAGTACAGTTCCTGCTTCTTATTCATTTGCATATTATGTCTAGGAGGTGCTGGCCTCATGATGCAAATTGGCACACTAACACATAACAACTCTCTGTGCTGGCTCTGAAGTTTTCTCCATTTTTTGACCTCATTTACCATTGGAGGCATGCTGGATACAGAACAAGATATTTCAGGAAAAAATTTCCAAACTACAGCAGCCTGCAATGACTTAAAATATATCATAGAAAGCCAGAAAACATCACTAGAGCTTTCTAGATGGCTATTTCCAACCGCCACAGAGAAAGTATTTTTTAACAATGACAAGCTGTAGATCATGATGAAAAACTAGAACAAACGGCAGGCGTCTTTCAAAGAAAACTACTGAAACATATACTCAACAACAGATGGCCAGACAAAATAAAAATCACAGACCTATACAAATATACAAAAATTTAAGATTTAAATAAAAAAACAGAAACAAGACTAAAGTGGTATGGGTATTTATTAAGACTTCCTGACAACACACCTTCCAAACAAGCCCTTAGTAAAGTAGAAAGCCATGTAGTAAAAATAAAAGGTGGAAGGAAATTAACGTGCTTAAATTTGGTTAGAAAAGATCTAGAAAAGGTAAAGGTGGTGGTTTCAAATAGTGGTGGTGGGAGCACTAGACTTTCTAAATACAAACCGTTGGCTAGAAAATGCACAAACTGGCCAGTCTTAGTAAACCATGATGTGTCTTTATGACTTTGGCATACAAGAGAGAGAGACACAGACAGGGGGGGAGAGAGAGAGAGAGAGAGAGAGAGAGAGAGAGAGAGAGAGAGAGAGAGAGATGCAGGAACACTACAAATCCCAAATAGTAGCAAAGGTAAGGAATTCTTCATGCCATCCCGTAATTTGTACTCTTATGTTGTTGTGGAGCATTTATTGGAAATGTAAAAGTATGGTATTTGTGATTGAAAGTTTAGAAATGAAGGTAAATGGTCATCTGTCTCATCTTTTGTCCATGCAGACAGGCTTACCATGAATTTCTAACATACGGAATTGGTCTAAATTGTTTGCTGATACAAACACTGCAATTACAGATGTAAAGATTGAACCTAAATGTACATACAATTCTACCTCAATGGGTAGAGTGAACTGACCTACAGTGGAAATCCTTTCTACTCACAAAGCACATGGAGATGCTATGCTGTCCAAACAAAGTGGTCAATTTTTCTTTGGATGTAAAAGATAGTTGCAGCTGTTCAAGGATAATTTGCTTGAGTTAGAGCAAGTTTGACCATTGACTTGCATTGAAGCAGTTGATGTCAAAGTGTACATGTTTCATTGCTCAGTAGCAAATTATTGCACTTATATGTGTGTAACTTTTGAAAACATTAGCAGGAACATACTGTCAAACTGATTGTGTCTTTGTCACATATGTGAGACTATGGATAAAACTCAATGGCATGGCAACTTCCCAAATTGCAATACAGAAATTTGCTGTTGTAAAAGTAACTGACTGGTAGCCAAGCCGTATTACTGCTCCCACCATACAGGAGACTGTGAGTGCTGACATCCTAAACATGCATTTCCGAGACATAAGGAAGTAGTATTCCACATTAAGAAGAATAAAAAAAAACCCAAAACCCAAAAGAAATTACTCCCCCATACTTATTTCACGTATGGTATTTGCACACTCAGACTTAGTCAAGATGCAATCCAGCCTTCCACCCCTAATAGGACACCGTTCTGTTAGAAAAATTTATTCCAGTAACATCTTTCGCTTGGCTTGGTATCACTCCTGTTTCTTGTGCACACACTTCTGCACTTCTGCGGAACTTAGGCTAATAACAGATATATAGAATTCCACATGACCATGTCATGGGAAATGAATTTAGACAGCACGACTTTTAAAACCGTTCGCTGCAAGCCTTTGGCTCGCAGTGAATGGTTTGAAATGAGCACTGTCTAAATCCATTCCCCATGACACGATCATATGGAATTTTGTTTCTCCCATAGAGCATTAAATCCTATGTTTTTTTATCAAAAACCTACTTGGTTTAGCGTGCTTGTAGCAGCCGTTGCGACTCCATTTGTTCACTTTCAACATTGCATTGCTAAAGTACGTCACTCAAGAAAGAATTTTCAGTTACTCTTTTCTATCTTACGTGATCTGATTGGCTTACAAAGAAAACAACAACCGATAGAATTCTCTTTTTTCTTTCCTTTCGGTCATAAAATTGTTCCACACATATGTTGGGAATGATTGTGTTTCCACATGGGTAACTATGGGAGAAGACTTTGGTCTAAGATATTTCGATAGGATATGATTTAAGGATTACGACCTGAATATTGACTGCCATGATATGCCGGCTTAGCCAATGTATAAACTTTGCTATGAATTAACTTCTAGAAGAATCTAGAAACTGCAGACGTAGCTGATATGCAATGTCAAGATTGTCACAAATGAGTTGTAGGAGATTAGAATGGCATCTGTAAGGCAGTTTCTACATTTATGTAATAGGTTTCTTCCTTAGAACGTATCAACATGTTTACTTGAAAACAAATCCAAAGGCTGGCAACCATACAGTGGCATTGAATGGGTTTGAAAAGCTGGTATGTAGAACTGAAATGCATCAATTGTAATTGACTCATTAGGATATTTACATTGTTTGAAATCTTTGGACATGTTCAAGAATATGTTTGTACCACCAGGTTACCCAATGTAATTGTCTGTTTTCGGAGTGAAATAACTTCTTAGTAGAGAATTTATATATAGTTAGTGTATCAATAAGGAATAAACCTTGTAAATCTTTTGTGTTGCATTTATATCTATATTTTAGGATTACATGTGTTCCATTTCATGTACCTATGATACTTGACTTTTTATTTCCAGAGCTACCTCCAGAAATATAGTAAGACTCAAACAGTAATGCAGGGGATATACAGGCAGTGGCTTTGATAGGCTCACTGGGGTAAGATAACATATCCGTGTGAGATGTATTTGTAGACGTTATTCCTAAAAAATATGGTGATTGTGCTTCTGCCCAAAGACAAGATTATATTTTAATCGAGTTGTAGTCACACTGCACTTATGTTTAGAGACTAAAGCATAATGTTTGTCATCATATTACAAGGAAAAGTTTGTATGCTGTTGTACTATGTCAATGTTAACCTCTACAGCATAGAGGATATAAGTTGCTTGTTATAAGTGTTATCTTTGAAAAGCGTCAAATATGATCACATACAAAAACTTATCTAACATTTGTAACAGACACATTCTGTCAGAAGTTTAAATGTAAATAAGTAAAAGGCTTTAAGCATCAATGTTACTGAATGTGCAAGACTAAGTACTTGTATCCGATGCTTTGGTTACCATTGACAGAAACTGGAAATAAGAAATGTCTGCTATCTGAAAAAAAAATCCGAAAATCACTGGATCATGACCATTTGAACAAGTTGGTGGAGACCCACCAAACGTTGATGCCCACCAAGCGTGAAGTGAGTCTGGCCAGCAGTTTTTGAGAAGACGAATATGATAAATTGTTGAAGGATGATAGACGGATGATGGATTGACAATGGATGGCACTGACAGGCGAAGGATCTTCAATCAGGAAATACAAGCAGCACCTTGTAGTGCAGGAATGTAGTGGAGATCGACTGTCAGGGTATATTCCCTGCAAGTTTGAAGAGGAATCAAATAGATTTTCTAAGATTTGGCCCCAAAATGAACCAAATATTCATAAAAATCCAAAAATTACTGGTGAGTGACAATTTGAACACACTTGATAAAAGACCCACCCAAGGTAGATGCCCACCAAGTTCAAAGTGACTTTGGGTGGATGACTGACAGACAGATGGATGGAAGACAATAGTCAAAGAACCATAAGATTAGCTCCCCTGATTGACAAGCCAGATGTGCTAAAAATGTGTAGAATAAGGATTTAATTAGATATTACCATGGATAAAAAGATGTTTTTCCAGATGACCCCAGTCCTCACCTCCCCACTCTATAACGTTGTGCTCTTGGCAAAACCTATCTAGGTCATCACATATGTAAACCTGGCCCCAATTTTGTTTAATATAGCATTGCTGACAATACCCATGCAGGTCATCACACGTGCAAACCTCCCCAGCACATGGTAAGACATTTCTATAGCACCAATGGTATTTCCAGAGAAGAGCACTATGTAGTATTTGTTGATATAATGGTAACGAAAGCAGCTTACCTGTGGCTGAGCCTGCATGAGCTGATGGACTTGCTGAAAAAATGGAATTCAAAGTTAGGGTTAACCTTTAGATCAATTTCTTATAAGACAGATATAACAGATATATCACCACTATAAATTACACAGAATATAAGGTTCATCTGTGAGATAGACAACAATCTCCTCTGATAGTAAACAAGAGGGCTGTGTGAACAGCCTGAGCCTCAGCTCATCTTGACATTCATCACACTTGCAGCTCTATTAACTTGGGAAAGGATCAAGGACACCATGTTCTGAGTAAGTCTGACCTTTATAGAAGAAAACTTACATGTGCAACATCAAAGTTCAAGTAGTTCTCAAGTTATAATGAAGAGTAAAATTCATGTATGTTGCACTGTGACCCCACAAACCAGGTCAAGGTCATTCATGTACTGTCTCAGCATGACCTTCATACAGAATAATTAAAATGTGAATCTAACTCAAAACAGATCTCAAGTTAACAAGTAAACAGTAAATTTCGTGTCAGTTGTCCTATGAATTAGCATTAGAATGCCCATTGACTTACATAGTAATCAGTGATCTCTGCAGCTTTTCATAAAGGCACGGCAAATACATTTAGAAAGGGCATTTTTTAATGTGGTAAAGACCAAAAAGGGCACCTCAAAGGTCAACTTCTACAAAAAGAGCATAGTTTTGATGCAAAACCCAGAAAGTTCTTAACAGTTGTACCCACGTTAAGGTAAAGAATTTTTATGAGTTCAGCTCACAAATTGTATCACTAAAAATTAAGGAAAATATGACAAATATGCTCTAGTTTATCAAGGCATGGTGTATAGACCCGGTGTATAGGTAAGAAAAAAAGGGCAGGGAGCAAAATAAAAAGGCAGGGAGCAAAGAAAAAGGGCGGGGAGCAAAAACGATAAGTACCCGAATTGAAAATCCTTAAAAATCAGGAATCCAAAGCACTGCCACCTAGTAAACAACTGTTTGACCCTTCCACAACAACATATCCATCACATTTCAGCTTAATCTGAGGGACCGTTCTGAGAACAAGTGAAAAATAGCAAAACCATACAAAAAATGCATTAAAAAAATTGCAGGGCCATCTGGTGAACAAATTGGGAACTAGGTGTCCACGGGAGTGTCTATGTACGATATCAAAGCAATTGGGTGAGCGGTTTCACAGGAGGAGAATTTTGAAGGTTTCCCCCCCCCAAAAAACAAAAAAATTCATAAAAAATCCAAAAATCAATAGAGCGTGACCATTTGAACACACTTGGTAGAGATCCACAAAAGGCACATCCCCACCAAGTTTGAAGTAAATCTGGTCAATATTATTTAAGTTATGACCATTACAAGAAATTCCCATGTTAAACTTTCCTATTAAAACTTTTGTAGAGATTTTTGAAAAAAATCATATAAAAATCCAAATTCATTGGAACATGACCATTCGAACAAACCTGGTAGACACCCACCTAAAGTATATTGCCACCAAGTTTGAAGTTAATCTAGATGACGGTTTTGGAGAAGAAGTCAAAAATGTGAATTAGCATTAGAATGCCCATTGACTTCCACAGTAATCAATAGGAAAGCTTCATTGACCGACAAGTACCAGAATTGAAAAAATCGTTAAAAATCAGGAATCCGCAGCATTCCCACATAGTGAACAACTTTGTTTGACCCTTCTACAAGGAACATATCCACCATGTTTCAGCTTAATCTGAGTGATGGTTCTGGAGAAGAAGTCGAAAATAGCAATACCACACAAAAATTCATAAAAAATTAGGAAAAAAATGCAGCACCACCTGGTGAACAAATTAAGAACTATGAGTCCAAGGGAGTGTTCCTGTGTGATATCAAAGCAATTGGGTGAGCGGTTTCGGAGAAGATTTTTTCAGATTCACCCAAAAAAGAAAAAAATTCATTTAAAATCCAAAAATCACTGGACCGTAAACTATTTGAACAAACTTGGTAGAGACCCACCCAAGGCACATCTCCACCAAGTTTGAAGTGAATCTGGCTGACGGTTTTTGAGAAGAAGTCGAAAATGTGAATTGTGGACGACGGACGGACGACGGACCCTCAAAAAACCTTAGCTGACTGACAAGTCAGCTGAGGTAAAAAATCAACATGACATGAGGACAAGTTTGAACTTAACCAGTACAGCTGACAATACCCATCAACCTGTTGAATATAGCACAGCTGACAATACCCATCCACCTCCCAACATACAGTATAATGTGATACTGCACACCAAACCCATACAGGTCATCACATATCTTAATCTCTGCAGTATACATGCTAAAATAGCATTGTTGATGATGACCTTCACATGTCTTCACATTACATAGCACAGAGTCAAACATATAACTGCTGAAAATACACATCTACATCTTCAGCACACAGTCTAATGTGGTACTATTGATAATATCCACAAAGGTCATCACATAGAAAGCAATAGGCCACTAATTATATTGACTAATTACGATTTAAAGTTTGTCTCGGTTTGCAAACACAGAAAACGTGCAGATGATTCTGTTCTAAGCTATTCATTGCACCATTACCACTGAATCACTCCAAATACAAGACATGAACACATAGTTGAAACTCAAATGAATACTCTAACTGTGGAAACAAGGAAATCATATAGGGTAGAGGAGGTAGTTTTTGGTCACTTAAGCATAAACCCATTCACAACTTTAGAGTTCCTGAAGTATTGATAAATATCATCTGGATTTGACTTCACGGTGGTAATGCTAATTTGGTAGTGTAGTGATCGATGACACATGCTGCATTCCTGCACGGAACAAATCATGACACTCACTCTACAATATGCAAAACGACGACTTTTGGCGAGCAGAGGCAGTTTTCAGTAAACAGTTCTATACAGATGAGAAGGAAACATATGCTTTTATTTGTGTAAAACTTGTTGCCAAACTGTAAAAATATACCTAGTTGTGACAATTCATGTGTTTTATGAGAATATAACAATTAATTATTTTGACAGGGACTAGCTTAAAATTCACATGCATGCCTGCCATTTTGAAATGAATGATGGCTGCATCATATTTGCTCTCCAGTATCTTGCATTTTAGAATTACCTTTTCTACATTCAATAATTTACTTGTCGGAGATATGCAGCACTCATTTAATATTACTATTTGCGAAACTAGGGCCATCCCTCTTTAGCATTGGGTATGTGTGTTCATATAACTGCATGTATGATTCCATTTTCTGTTTTGGGAGAACATGGTGATCCTAAAATGAACCTTTTTTTGCTTGCTTTTAGGCTGCATGCATCAGTAACAGGTGCGACTAAAAGCGCATCTGCAAGTATGCCTGGACCTTCTTATCTGTGGCATGCTGCTGGTAAGGGCAAAAAATATATACGTGTTTCTCATCGTACAAAAATGTCAAAAATGACCGGGTGACCAGGCTTTTTTTAGCCATTCTGAAGCACTGGCATGTAATTTTATATCACCAAACATGTGAACAGACTTTTTTTTAAAACAAAAAAAAAAAAAAAAAATGTTGGATCCGCAGCTTTTTAAATGACCAGCACACTGATGAGAAACAAGTATTTGTTTGGCCTAAACTTTGTTATTTTGGTCCTGGGGATTGGATTCCACTGGTCTCTGAGCCACTGCGCCAATTGCTCTATGCTGCTCTATTTGTGCCAGCTTGTGTGGAAGACCAAGAGAAATGTAGATGGCAGGGTCCAGTCTCTTGTATGCTGTTATGCTGCAGTGTTGTGGGCCTGGTACCACTGCTGACAACACTTCTCTGCCAAAAAGAGCCAGTGGCTCTTCACATTTTTTACCAGATTATATCTATCAATTGCATCTTCAAGTCTTGCTCTAGTTTCCTGTAGCATCCTGTTCTTCCTTGAAAAAAGCCCCACCACCTCTGAACTACTGACCTGGAGCACCCAAATGTCCTGGCAACGTCATGTCAGAAAAGATCAACCTATAAAATACTATGTGATTGGTACCGCAGGTTGCCTCATCGAGACCCAGCTATTCAATGGTTACAAAACATGCATATATTTCCGGTGACCCTTTGATGCTGGTGGAGTTACATATGTACAGTCCCCAATCTTAGACAACTCTGAGCCCAGTACTTAATTTGTACTGGAATAAATATGTGCAAGATGAACTGGGCCTTGTTGATTATGGCATTCACGCATACCTACCTTCATTGAGCAATTCTTTTTTTAGGAATGGGAATATGGTGCAGTTGGTATTAAGTTTCCCATTTATGGTAAGGTGATTGGTGCTACAGGTTGTTGGTTCCAGACCCAGCAATTCCATGGTCACAAAACATATACCAATCAATGATTCTGCCTCTGAGAAACTCAGAGAGCTGTGGTTAACCCATATGTCATGGCATTGTGGATTCACAATGATCTCTGTGCTGCCAGTGGTTACGTATAAAGCTTAGAGACATCCCAATATCCCATAATCTTTTACACCTCTGTGGCTGTTATCTCATTTTCTGGACATTTTGTTTTTCTGTGACTGGTCAAGCATACCGTTAGTTATCCTGTCCATGTGACACTTACAATCCATGTGACTCCTATTTTCTACACCAATAAATCTAGGACAGCCCATATCAAACCAATTGGGGTGGCCTGTTTTTTTAGTCAAGCAGTACAAATTCCCATTAAAGGCATATGATAATTAAAACAATTAAAATAAAAATATTGATTACTCATGCTTTGCAACATGCCTAAAGTCAAATGTAGAACAGTTCACAATACCCATCCACATCACCAATTTACCATTTGTTGTGGTCTTGCTAACAATAGCCGTCTATTTCCCCAGCCCACCATCTAATATTGTCTGCTGATAATACCCCTCACCCTTTTCAGTCTAATGTTATATGTTTGTAATACCTATCCAGGTCCTCACCTTGTGGTCCCGCCTGTTTTAGTCACAGCTGTAGCTAAAACCATTTACGTTATATATGGACCAAATCATACGATGCAGGAAAACTTTTTCCAAGTACCAATGGTTTCCCTAGAGGGAAGGCTTTATTGCACAATATACTGTTCATAACTATGTTATCAAGCTTACCTTTCTTTTCAGACACAGATGCACGTGTTGATGAGTGCGGCTTTGCTGCAAATATGAAGACTAAAGTTAGGTCTGACCTGAAACTGATGTTCCCATAAGGCATAGTCTATTGGATACATGAACAAAGACAAAACAACTCCTCCCATACAAAAGTCAGGCAAGGTTCTCAATGGTCACCCATATGTCGCCGAATATTGGGTGACAGACTTTGGAAATGTCCAGCATTAATTGATTTGCTGGGCAAGTACTGGGCACCTATTGCATGTATTTTGGGTCAGATTGACTCAGACAAAGTTTACCACCAAAAATGTGATGCAACAGTGGGTCAAGACTAGGTGAAATCTCCTACATGGTCATTGGAAGTAGTTTATGTTCCAGTGTGCTTTAACATTCATGCCCTCTATTTTTGTACTCTCAATGGCTAACTTCATATCTGGTATCTGAATTTGAGCAGGTGTTTAACATTTAGCTTTTCTTTTTCAAGGAGATATACGGTCTTGTGTGTTAGTAATTAATCTTGGAATGCAAAAATCTGGGCTTTAGTCCTTAAATAATATATATAAGTTAC
>OZ026612.1:26173947-26276447 GCA_964020975.1 Hermodice carunculata
ACATGATCGTGTCTAGATATTGCAATTGTCAGTGTGCAATTCATTTATTCCAAATAATGTGAGCTTGACATCACAACATACATGCTTCTAGCCAAAAAATATATCATTAAGTTAATAAAGTTAATGTTAGAGTAAAGACTCTTAGGTATTTCTTAATAAAAGCCTAAAATTGCTTCTATAAAGGCTGGCCATATGTAAATTGGCTATACATGTATCTCGTGTTTCCATGAAGATTCAAATAGAGCCTTGGTCAAGATAGTTATATGCAAATTTGTTATGACCTACTTATAGATTCATGATCCTGTTATAACCCATATTACTGGGTGATCTAGTCTTTGCCAATTTTACTGGGCAGCCCATAAATCTTGCACCAAATATTGGGTGACCCAGACATCTTGCCCCAATGATGACTACATGCATAATGCCATCTTTACTGTCTTCACAGACAACAATCCATTGTGCTATTTCATGGTTTCCATGAAGTTAGGAGCCACAGAACAAAGGTGGGCATCTCAGCTAGCACAATCTAATTTCATCATTAAGTACCAACAAGGGAAATGCAATGGTAATGCAGATAGTCTGTCAAGACTACATCACCCAGAAGGGGATTCAGACTTTTATGTAATAGGCACACAAAGGGAATACATGCACCTTTCCTCTACCTGTCCCATCTTTCAGCATTAGTTTGGTCGGTAGGATTTGATGATTATGGCCATTTGTGTAGGAAACTGTACAATTTGCACAGACATTCTGGACATGATTTTTTTTACATGTTTCAGTTTATCTAGTATGTTATTATCAGTCATTTTGCATATCACAGATTTATGCAAACATTATTCCAGTTTAAGGGGTTTTTGGCATTATGTGATTACATACATATCAGAATCACAAACTGGCCATTGAATATTATAAGTTAAACAGGGATTTTAAAATTAACAGGTGATACTGGATATGCATGGTAATCTTCACAGTGGCCACATCCTGAGGAACAATTTTAATCATAATACATAATTGGTTGAAGTTGTTTGATGAGTTATCAACTCTGTGATGTACTGTAAACTGTGTAAGCTACGGATGTTGCTCAAATATAATTTATTGGTCCCACATTATGAAACTGGCAAAAACATTTCACATGAAATCCTTATTATTATAAGGATGTGAATAAATATTCACTAATACAGGCAGTTATTGGGGCCACTATATTATGATTATGTTTTCTATACTTTTCCTTGGTTGACTTCTCATCTATGAACCCCGGTTTATATTACTTACGGTTTGGTTTTGGTTGTGTTTGTATATTTTTTAGTATGTTACACAGAGAACATGATAAAAATATATAGAAAGGTAAACATAAACATACTTACATTTCCTCATGTTGGCCTCAAACAGGAGCTTCCTGTAGTGGGGCATAGGGGTGGCCATCTTATGCACTTTGCGCAAATGGTGGTCCAGCCTTGTTACATGCTGCCCACACCCCAAAACCCCACATACTTTTACAGGGTGTTTCTGTTGCCCCCCCCCCCTTCTGTATATCTGGCTTTTTTTGTGTGCCTTTACCATGAATGAAGAATACAGGTGGACCACGCGGAGATGTCTCGGCAGATGGTACACTTCTGCACTGCACTCATGGCACTGTTGTTTATTCCGCTGTTTTCCAGCTTTTCCCTTCATCGCCTGGTCCACGGCTGTCTCAGTTGCCATCTTAAAAATGAGAAATTTTACAATGTTTGAAAATGCTCTCTCCACAGTCAATAATATATAGAATATTGTCATTGTTTGCTATAAGAATGCACCACTGTCCTCTCCCTAACAGAACTCCTGCATCACTAGTTGCCTCAAAACTGCATACAAAGTTGTGAGGATCTTTATTTGTTGATTTTAATCAAGTTTATGATCATGTGGACCATCATATTCTCACAAAGTCTTCTCAAACAGGCATTGAACTTTTTTTTTTGGTCTTTTCATTCAGGTTTTTTCTTCACGGTTTAAATCAGCATAACTGGATAATCTCATCCACAGAAAGAACCAAAAAGTGCTGTTTGAACCCATCTTTCCCTGCAGATACAAATGACCTTGAAACTGTATGCCTGATATGACATATATGGATTTCTCTTTCTAGCAGGTATGTGGCAGCTCATTTTTTTATGTGCAGTTACAAAATGAAGCAGGTAAATGGACCCAGATAAGCAAATTCTAAATGTGAACCCTCACCAAAAATACCACGTGTTACCAGCCTAAAGATACCCAGTAGCCAGCCAGTAACCAGCCTGTAGACAGCCTGTTGACAGCTTGTAGGGCTGTCTTTAGGCTGCCTACAGCTGGCCACTGGCTGGTTGCTGGCTGGCTACATATGGCTGTCTTTTGGCTGGATTTGGACATAAAATTTTTTTAAAAAGTCATAATGTGTGTGAAATTTAGCCTGCCTGTAGACAGCATGTAGCCAGCTTGTAGACAGCCATATTTCTAAGCAGTTGTAGCCAGCCTGTAGACAGCCTGTAGCCAGCCTGTAGACAGCCACATATTCAGTTCAGTTGTAGCCAGCGTAAAGGCAGCCCTGCATTTATGCAGATGTAGCCAGCCTGTAGGCAGCTATGTCTCCAACCAGTTGTAGCCAGCCTGTAGACAGCCATATTTCAGTGCGATTGTAGTCAGCCTGAAGACAGCCCTGCATCTATGCATCTATGCAGATGTGGCCAGCCAGTGACCAACCCTGTTTCTATGCAGATGTAGCCAGCCTGAAGACAGCCCTGCTTCTATGCAGATGCAGCCAGCCTGTAGATAACCATGCTTTCATACAATTGTAGCAGCCAGGCTATCATGCCTCTGTTCTGATTGGATATAGCCTGTTTAGTGTTCTCACCACCAACCATCAACTTGTTGAAGTTTTAGGCCCATGATACCCTATTTTGTCAATCAGATCTGTTCTTTGCATACTTTTCACGATACCTAAACAAAACATACCTTGGTGGTGATAGATAAGTCTGCATAATCCAAGCTGCTCCATGAGTGACTGTTAATTAGTGCAGGTTGGGTGAGATAAAATTCAAAAAAGGAAGAAACGTGACAGGAAGCATGTGTGGGCATGTGCAAGATGATCATTACCCAATCCCCAGTATGGTTTCAGTCAAATTTTAGCAACAAAGTTTGAATTGATGATAATATGAAAACCTGTATGATTGGTTGAGGGCTAGAGGCATTTCAAAATTGTTTGTACCGATGGAAAGTAAAGGCTGTGTGTAGATATCATGTAGGCAGCCTGTAGACAGCCTTTGGCTATACATGTATCTCGTGTTTCCATGAAGATTCAAATAGAGCCTTGGTCAAGATAGTTATATGCAAATTTGTTATGACCTACTTATAGATTCATGATCCTGTTATAACCCATATTACTGGGTGATCTAGTCTTTGCCAATTTTACTGGGCAGCCCATAAATCTTGCACCAAATATTGGGTGACCCAGACATCTTGCCCCAATGATGACTACATGCATAATGCCATCTTTACTGTCTTCACAGACAACAATCCATTGTGCTATTTCATGGTTTCCATGAAGTTAGGAGCCACAGAACAAAGGTGGGCATCTCAGCTAGCACAATCTAATTTCATCATTAAGTACCAACAAGGGAAATGCAATGGTAATGCAGATAGTCTGTCAAGACTACATCACCCAGAAGGGGATTCAGACTTTTATGTAATAGGCACACAAAGGGAATACATGCACCTTTCCTCTACCTGTCCCATCTTTCAGCATTAGTTTGGTCGGTAGGATTTGATGATTATGGCCATTTGTGTAGGAAACTGTACAATTTGCACAGACATTCTGGACATGATTTTTTTTACATGTTTCAGTTTATCTAGTATGTTATTATCAGTCATTTTGCATATCACAGATTTATGCAAACATTATTCCAGTTTAAGGGGTTTTTGGCATTATGTGATTACATACATATCAGAATCACAAACTGGCCATTGAATATTATAAGTTAAACAGGGATTTTAAAATTAACAGGTGATACTGGATATGCATGGTAATCTTCACAGTGGCCACATCCTGAGGAACAATTTTAATCATAATACATAATTGGTTGAAGTTGTTTGATGAGTTATCAACTCTGTGATGTACTGTAAACTGTGTAAGCTACGGATGTTGCTCAAATATAATTTATTGGTCCCACATTATGAAACTGGCAAAAACATTTCACATGAAATCCTTATTATTATAAGGATGTGAATAAATATTCACTAATACAGGCAGTTATTGGGGCCACTATATTATGATTATGTTTTCTATACTTTTCCTTGGTTGACTTCTCATCTATGAACCCCGGTTTATATTACTTACGGTTTGGTTTTGGTTGTGTTTGTATATTTTTTAGTATGTTACACAGAGAACATGATAAAAATATATAGAAAGGTAAACATAAACATACTTACATTTCCTCATGTTGGCCTCAAACAGGAGCTTCCTGTAGTGGGGCATAGGGGTGGCCATCTTATGCACTTTGCGCAAATGGTGGTCCAGCCTTGTTACATGCTGCCCACACCCCAAAACCCCACATACTTTTACAGGGTGTTTCTGTTGCCCCCCCCCCCCCCCCCCTTCTGTATATCTGGCTTTTTTTGTGTGCCTTTACCATGAATGAAGAATACAGGTGGACCACGCGGAGATGTCTCGGCAGATGGTACACTTCTGCACTGCACTCATGGCACTGTTGTTTATTCCGCTGTTTTCCAGCTTTTCCCTTCATCGCCTGGTCCACGGCTGTCTCAGTTGCCATCTTAAAAATGAGAAATTTTACAATGTTTGAAAATGCTCTCTCCACAGTCAATAATATATAGAATATTGTCATTGTTTGCTATAAGAATGCACCACTGTCCTCTCCCTAACAGAACTCCTGCATCACTAGTTGCCTCAAAACTGCATACAAAGTTGTGAGGATCTTTATTTGTTGATTTTAATCAAGTTTATGATCATGTGGACCATCATATTCTCACAAAGTCTTCTCAAACAGGCATTGAACTTTTTTTTTTGGTCTTTTCATTCAGGTTTTTTCTTCACGGTTTAAATCAGCATAACTGGATAATCTCATCCACAGAAAGAACCAAAAAGTGCTGTTTGAACCCATCTTTCCCTGCAGATACAAATGACCTTGAAACTGTATGCCTGATATGACATATATGGATTTCTCTTTCTAGCAGGTATGTGGCAGCTCATTTTTTTATGTGCAGTTACAAAATGAAGCAGGTAAATGGACCCAGATAAGCAAATTCTAAATGTGAACCCTCACCAAAAATACCACGTGTTACCAGCCTAAAGATACCCAGTAGCCAGCCAGTAACCAGCCTGTAGACAGCCTGTTGACAGCTTGTAGGGCTGTCTTTAGGCTGCCTACAGCTGGCCACTGGCTGGTTGCTGGCTGGCTACATATGGCTGTCTTTTGGCTGGATTTGGACATAAAATTTTTTTAAAAAGTCATAATGTGTGTGAAATTTAGCCTGCCTGTAGACAGCATGTAGCCAGCTTGTAGACAGCCATATTTCTAAGCAGTTGTAGCCAGCCTGTAGACAGCCTGTAGCCAGCCTGTAGACAGCCACATATTCAGTTCAGTTGTAGCCAGCGTAAAGGCAGCCCTGCATTTATGCAGATGTAGCCAGCCTGTAGGCAGCTATGTCTCCAACCAGTTGTAGCCAGCCTGTAGACAGCCATATTTCAGTGCGATTGTAGTCAGCCTGAAGATAGCCCTGCATCTATGCATCTATGCAGATGTGGCCAGCCAGTGACCAACCCTGTTTCTATGCAGATGTAGCCAGCCTGAAGACAGCCCTGCTTCTATGCAGATGCAGCCAGCCTGTAGATAACCATGCTTTCATACAATTGTAGCAGCCAGGCTATCATGCCTCTGTTCTGATTGGATATAGCCTGTTTAGTGTTCTCACCACCAACCATCAACTTGTTGAAGTTTTAGGCCCATGATACCCTATTTTGTCAATCAGATCTGTTCTTTGCATACTTTTCACGATACCTAAACAAAACATACCTTGGTGGTGATAGATAAGTCTGCATAATCCAAGCTGCTCCATGAGTGACTGTTAATTAGTGCAGGTTGGGTGAGATAAAATTCAAAAAAGGAAGAAACGTGACAGGAAGCATGTGTGGGCATGTGCAAGATGATCATTACCCAATCCCCAGTATGGTTTCAGTCAAATTTTAGCAACAAAGTTTGAATTGATGATAATATGAAAACCTGTATGATTGGTTGAGGGCTAGAGGCATTTCAAAATTGTTTGTACCGATGGAAAGTAAAGGCTGTGTGTAGATATCATGTAGGCAGCCTGTAGACAGCCCTACAAGTGGCTGTCTATAGGCTGGCAATAGGCTGTCTTCAGGCTGGGAACAGGCGGTCTTCAGGCTGCCTACAGGCTGTCTTCAGGGTGGTAACGTGGTATGGGTAAGCCATGGAGATATTTTAATTTCTAAAATTTCTCAGCCAGCCAATGTTTTCATTGATTTTTGTAAGTTAAGGTGTAGCCAGCCTGAAACCAGCCAGTGCTACCTTTGATTTTTTCCAAATTTAAAATGTAGACGTCCAGTTACCAGCACAGGCATTTATTATTTTTCAAAGTTCAAGTGTAGCCAGCCTGAAACCAGCCAGTGATTTCTTTGATTTGTCAAAGTTAAGATGTAGCCAGCCAGTTACCAACTATAGGTGTATAAAATTGTTCTAAGTTCAAGTGTAGCTAGCCTATTACCAGCCAGTGCCTTCTTTGATTTTTAAAGTTCACATGCAGCCAGCCTGTTGCCAGCCTGCAGACAGCCACCAATTTTGTGAAAAAAGTGTGCCAGCCTTAACACAGCCCTTAAAAATGTAGCCAGCCAGTATCCAGCCATACCAAAAGTCCCCAAAAAATGCTGACAGCCTGTTGCCAGTCTGTTACCAGCCTGTTCATTTCAGTAAGGGAAGTGACAATATCAAATGCATGTATACATATTTCGGGAGGGAAACATAAGCTAACCTTGACACATATTTTGAGTAATAGCAGGGTCATTAAGTCATAAATGACTTTGAAATAACTTGCTGTTCAGAAATAAAAAAAATAAGTTAATAGTTCAGATAAGGCAAAACACATTTGCAGTAAACCGTGAAACATTTCTATTTCCCTTGCTTCCTACCTGGATTAGAAAGACTATAAAAAGGCACTTTTGCAATACATTGCCAAATCATAACTGTGCTCATCAAATATTTCATGACACAAGGAAGTCCAAACTTACCTCATCTAATCTAAAAAGGAAAGACCAGCTTGATAAATGTTATGGACTGACCTTTTGATATATTGATGACCTACTAAGTATCAATGATAAATATACCCAAGTGATTTAGAATTAAATGAAACTACAGAAAATGACTCAGAATGTTCATACTTGGATATAATGATGTTTAAGTATGATGAAATAAAGTTTACACTGTATGACAAATGAGATCAGGTCCAGTTTGATATTCTTAACTAACATCACATGGATAGTAATATTTGTATTGGGCCTACTTGTGGCGTCTATGTGTCACAGTTGATTGCATTTGCTAGAGTATTCACTGAATTTGATGACTTCAATTTCCACCATACACTTTTACTCGATAAATTGCTAAAACAGGGATATTAAAAAATGAAGTTGAGAAAATCATTTTTGAAATTTGGAGATAAAAATCAGTCCTTATTACGCAAATATTAGGTTTGATTTCATAATATGTAAATGAGGTTTTGAGCCAGTATCTACTACTTGGCTGGAGCAAGATACCCCTTGCAGTTGAGAGTTGCATGCATCAAATTGTTTAAAGCTATCACTAACTTTTAGTTCGTATCTGTTTCAAGTCAGGAGAGAGATGTTTTCCTGCACTATATATTTATATCTGGTGTATGTCCATCTTGATCCAACTGGATTTCAACATGACTTCTTTTATGGCTGGCGATTTTGATCATGGTGGAACCTGCATTACACAGAATTTGGTGCAGTCTCTTTGACATCATTGAAAACAGCTTTATGCTTCTATTTTTTCATGACATCCATTTTTATTTTATAACTGCTATCTGTTTGGAGCTGATGGCAGATGCAATGGCTCAATGAATGTACAGAACTTGTATGAAATTGGTCATGCTCATGCTTATTTGTCACATTTGGACATATTTGAAATTGGAATAAATTTGGATATAGATTTTGATAAGTAGTGGTCACTGATTATAAAATCAACCAATAAAGCTTGATGAGCATATAACGAGGAAATGGAGATCTAGCGACAAATAAATTATACTGATGTCAACTAACTTTTTTTCGCTTTCGGGGGGCCAGTTGTTCCTCGAACCTGATGAACCTTGTTTTTTTTGCAGAATTTTGAAGAGAGAGTTTGATTGAATATATTTCCTTTCCAGTTGTTTATATTACTTCAAACAAACAATATGTGCCATTGCTTACGAGAAAGTATTAGTGGGGGTCAACATCATTTAAATATTTTATAGTGCACTGGAAAGGGGTAAATGGATGAAAACAAAAACACATAATGACTAAGATTAATCACTTTGGTGGTCACTTGTTGGGTACAAATGAGGTTACAAGTCTCATATCGTGTTTTTTCTATTATACAGTTTAGTAACAAGTAAGGAACTTGTTTGACTTGCAACAAACCACGTTAGGCATTGAGGGAATAGAGCTAAACTCACCTTCATCCTCCTTGGCTGAAGGTCACTGTCTGACTCTGACTCAGACTCAGATGTCCTTTGTGTAGGGCAGTGCTTGTCATTATTTTGCTAAAAGTATATATTAACTTTAAATGAAATATATGTATTACATGTTGCTATGGCAACATGCAAAATAATCACAAGTTCAATTGGAAGCAGTTCTGGTGATTATGTTTTATTGTTACTGATTCTGAATCATGCCTCAAACACATTTTTTGTCTTTCTTTCTCCAACATACTCTGTGTGATTTTCCTCACCGATTTAACCGTACAAGATTCAATAGCTGAAGCTGGATCAGCCAAGTCCCTCTGGACATGGATTTATAACAGTTTCAACACCATCTGAGCATATGGACCAAAATAAAACCAGGCTCTATTTCCAGCCAAGATTAGGTGAAAATGTACCCATCATCGCTCTGAGATGAGGTCAGCATCCTCATCATACACATGTACAGCCAAGATGGCCAACAGGTAGACCAGGAGTAACAGGTAAGTAATAGGAACTCATTGAATGTTGTGGTGTCCATCCTCAAGAGATCGGTGAAGCTAGTTGAATCATTGTATTCAAGTTCCTTGGGCAGACAATGATACAGACCCATTAAAGGTCTATTCAAAATCTACTTCCGAAGCCCAGTTGTTGCTCTCTAACCTGATGAACCTTGGCTTTTTTGCAGAGTTCTGAAGAGAGATTTTGATTGAACATGTTTCCTTTCCAGTTGTTTATATTACCTTTAAACAAACAATATATGCCATTGCTTACAAGAAAATATAAGTGGGGGTCAACATCTTTTTAATGTTTCATAGTGCACTGGAAATGGGAAAATGGATGAAAACAAAAACACATAATGACTAAGATTAATCACTTTGGTGGTCACTTGTTGGGTATAAATGAGGCTACAAGTCTCATATAGTGTTTTTTTTCCATTATACAGTTTAGTAACAAGTAAGCAACTTGTTTGACTTGCAACATATCACGTTATGCATTGAGGGAATAGAGCTAAACTCACCTTCATCCTCTTTGGCTGAAGGTCAATGTCTGGCTCTGACTCACTCAGATGACCATTCGGATGGATAATATTCGTCATCTTCTTGCTAAAAACACATAACTTTAAATGAAATATATGCAATACACGTTCCTATGGCAACATGCAAACCATTACAAATTTAATTGGGAGCAGTTCTGGTGGTTATTTCTTGTTTTATTGTTACTGATTCTGAATCATGCCCTAAACACATTTCTTTCTTTCTCCAACATGCACTGTATGATTTTCCTCACCCATTTCCCACCAATTGAATTGTATAAGATCTAATAGCTAGCTAATTGCAAGTCCCTTCTGGACATGATTTTTATAAGAGTTCCAACACCATCTGAGCATATGGACCAGAAGAGGACCGGGCTTTTATTTTCAGCTGGGATCAGGGAAAAATTGAACCCATCATTCCTCTGAGATAAAGTCAGATCCTGATCAGAACACATGTACAGCCAAGATGGCCAACAAGTGGACCAGGAGAAAGAAGAAAGTAATAGCAACTCATTGAATGTTGTGGTGCCCAGCCTTGAGAGATTTATGAGACTTGTTGAATCATTGTCAAGTTCCTTGAGGACACAATGATACAGACCTATTTGAGGTCCATTCAAAATCCACTGCTTCACCCACACTGTTCTCTGCCTATATTTGATATTCAGAACGAGCAGGACTCAAACCTGCAACCTTTGACACCAATCGCCTTGCTGAAATGGGAAACGCACATATCCACTCGACCAAATCCCCATTCAAAAGAATGGTTCAGTGAAGGTAGTTATGTGTGAGTGCCATATCAACACGGCAATGCAGTATATTTACTGAGTCGGCATTTATTTCCAAAATCGGGGACCTAAATCCACCAGCATTAACCAAATGCGGAAAATATATATTTTATATTCGGAACGAGCGGGATTCAAACCTGCAGCCTTTGGCACCTTTGGCAGATGAATAATATGTTCTAAGGCACTGACAGACTCTGCTTGGCCATTGTCCTCTTTGGCTGCCTCAGCCCTGAAGTGTGGTACTTCCCAGACCAGGTCCACTCCTCCCTCGACTTGTGCTTCCTCTGGGATGCAACAACCTGTAAGAGGGGACACCGATCCAGGATGGGCAACACTGCTAGTAGAGGCCAAAAAACAGGAAAGCCTTGGCGTTTCAGATGCTTGTATGCCAGATTGCCCACCTCAGGATTGCCAACTGCTGCACAGACTCTGTACAGCACCTGGTCAGTGGCTGCCTCACCGTATACCGCGCACACTGGTAGTCTATCTGGATGATTTGTTCCTGCTCAACATCTTGAGACATGGCCACATGCTGCTCTTTAGCGAAAACAGGCCTCTGTTAAGCAGAGAACCCCAGTGATTTGCATCACCCACCACAGAACCCAATGCATTGGTAGTTCTAGAGGTGGTTCAGACACTTTGGAGCGTGTGACATGGAGACAGTCGCTGGTCAAGGTACTACCAGCTTTTACAATTTACTCTTCCTGGTCCCACAGAGAGATGGATGATGGCACCTGGTGTTAGACCTGTCAATGCTGAACACCTTCCTGGAGGTCCCCTCCTTTTGGATGGAGACTCTCCCCACACAGACCATTCTGGAACTCTGCGAACACTTGGGCCTGATAGTAAACCTTCCCGAGGCCAGTCCCCGGCCAGAGCACACTTTTGTGTTTCTCATGATCCAGTTCGACCTGGTTGCCTGCATCTGTCCCCTTTTGAAGACAGATTGGAGAGACTTCAGTCCCTGCTCAGAGCCTTTCTGACTGGCAAGGTGCACCTGGCACAAAAATGGCTCGCCCTGTCAGGCTCCCTGTGCTCAATGGACTCCCAGGTCCACTCAGTTGTCTTCACCGTCACCCCTTGCAGCGTGCCCTTTGGGGAAGACGGACGAGAGACCTGTGCTATCAGGCCCCAGTGCCAATTCGCAGGAAGGATCACCTGCACCTTCTGTGAGGGAGAATGTCATGAGCAGACAAATGCTGGAATCTTTCAGGTCCAGCTCACCATTTACACGGACTCTTCTCGATTGGGGTGGGAAGCTCATATGGAGAGCCAGACAGCATCAGGCCCTTGGCTGGCATCATTCACATCTCACCGGACAAACTGGTTGGAACTGGGGGCATACATTTGGTACTCCTCCAATTTCTAGACCTGGTGGAGCACAAACATGTCCTCATAATGTGTGACAACAGGACTGCAGTAGTCTTCGTCAACAGGCTGGGTGGGATGCTGTCTAAGAAGCTGATGGAGTTAGCCAGATCCATCACCAGATAGTGCTCTGAACATGACGTCTGCACTCATGCGATGCAAGCCCCAGAACACCAAAATGTCCTGGCTAACCAGCTCTTGAGAAGAGGTTGGCTGGTAGGGATGGAATGGTTGCTCCACTCCAAAGTCCTTCAGGTCATGTGGGCCAGATGGGGAACTCTACATGTAGACCTGTTTGTGACTTGTGAGGATCCAAAACTGCTGGTTTATGTGTCGCCTGTAGGATTACTAACATGGTTGAAGCTTCTGGTGCAGCTGCAAACAAGCGAGTTCAACGCACAGCAACCATCAAGTACTCATGCTTGGTGGTTATCTCATAGCACATCCGTGACCAAGGCTTTTCAGAATTAGTCTCACATAGAATTGCCAGAGGAGGGCTTCAATCTTCTTGTCTGTCTACTTAGCTTGATGGAATGTGTTTTCCGACTAGTGCACCAGAAAGGGAATTTTGCCTTGGTCTCCACACATTGTGAACATCTCCAACTTCCTGTTGTATCAGTGGGAGGTTTTAGGGAGGAGCTCGAGAACACTGGAGGGATTCAGATCAGCAATCTCTTTAACCCTTGGCAACATCTTGGACGTTCAGATCTGGAGTGATCCTTATTTGTTTGCACTCATTGCATATTTCTACACTGACAGACTGGCAATGTGACAGGTGGCACCTACAGCTGGTTTTAGTTATATTGACAAAGTGACTTTTTGCGTGTCTTGAGGACCGCAAGGTCTCCCTGAAATACTGGACATGCAAAACTTGTTTTCTATTTACACTCCCTTTGGGGCTTGAAGAAGTGAAATCAGTGCTTTGGCTAATGACCAATTCCAATGGTCACCTGACCACTCCCAGGTGACTCTGAGGCCTCACTTGGACTTTCTAGCAAAGAACCAAGTGGCTCGAGATCTGGCTATGGCCTTTAAGGGTTTTACCCTCCATGCTATGGATGCTGTCCTTCCTCTTGAGGAAAGATCCCTGTGCTCAGTGAGACCTCTTTGCTGGTACCTTTCTCACAAGGACAGACTCAGAGGACGGAGGTCTGCCTACAGAGCTGAATCCGACAGCATCTACCCACAAGGTTGACAGGTCTCATGTTGGCAGGCAAGCACAGCAAGGTTTGGTGAGATACCATGCTGGTTGGTGAGGAGGGTTTCTCGTTTCAGCTGAATTGTTCTGTTGGCACCCTCAACTCCATGTAGCTCTAAAGTTTTCCCTTCAGATGTCGCCTCCTCACTGGGACCAATGGTTACCCTCCAGGCCGCACTTCTTAATGGTCTAATGAGGTCCGTGTACCAGTAATGTTACACCCTACACCTATATGATTGTATATTTGCAAATGGTGGTTAAGAGGTAACTTTAAGTAACTAATAAAAGATATTTGGAGCAATATCAGTATTTGTAAGTTCATTTACATCTCGACCACCAGAGAAGCCCACGCGACCAACCCCACTTCCTCGTATAGTTGAAACAACTGCGCAATTTCCAAAAAAGGAAGGATGATACGGGAAGCATGCGCACCAGGTGTCACCACCAGTAACATGGGAACCGAGAGATGGTGCCATCAGACTGTCAGGTTTTAGTGGAATCAAGTGAGGGAACTCGACTCAATTTCTTGGCCATTCAACCCAGACACTGTGGTCTAGGCAAATGGTGATGGATGGGGGAAGTGTACTCACAAATACTGATATTACTCCAAATATCTTGTATTTCATACTTACACTGGCTGTTATCCCATGCTGATGGGCATCATAATGGATTGCAGTAAGGGTACCAAGGGGCACCCTCACCATAGAACCCCAAATACCGTCCATGTATGCCAATTCCCACAAACCCTTTGCACTGTTTGTATAGTCTTGCACAATTGGGACATTGACCAATGTCATAAAGGGTTCTAAAACTTTTCCTGTATGTTTTAGAAGCTGTACTCCAGTCACACAGGACTAAAAATTAAATTAGCATTAGTCACCATTTTAATAGTGGTGCACATCATAAAGTGAATTTAAAGACAAACAGTTTTGAACAAACATTTTTTTTCAGAAAAAAGGCATCATTGTGATGGTTTCAATTCCTCATTTAGACAAAAAGGTTATATATTATTTCAAACTTGAATTAACAGGATTCATATCGATTTTATTTCTGATCATTTCTTTCAGGCGCATCCGTGTAGGACTCAAAGTAATTGAAAAAAAACTTGATGTTTTTTTAAACAGATTTTTTTTTTACATTTACGGCACAAATGCAAAATTTATAAATTCTCTCATGCAACTTTTACAATTATTGCGTGCGTGTGTTACCACAAAACTCAGTGATACAGGTTTAGAATTTTTTTTGTACAATTTTAGCAGCTGTGAATTGAGTGCACAGTTAAGAAAAAAAATGCTATGTTTTCTATTTTTTTGTGTGCAAAATTCAAGTCTGGTGTCACTAGAGCTAATGAGTGCACACCATGTCATTGTCCACAGAACCATTTCTTTTCAGCTAATATGATTGAATTTGTGACAGGAAAGACTGAGGGTTTGTCTCCTATCACAAATTATTTTGTTTTTATGAATTTAAATATACACAGCAGCAGTGTGTCAAATGGCATGATGCGCTTGAGCTATCCTTGCAGCATGCAACGTAAACAGAGATAGCACAGCACTTGTCTAGTCGCTCATCTACCATGACTTTCTTTCTCATCATTTGTATATCTGACTAAAAACCCGGCTTTGGTGACAAGACTATTTGCATTGTTCAAATTAGAGGCCTGTGTCCCATTTCCTTCATGAAAATGATGTACTCAGAGAGAAACTCAATCACAAGGAAAATGCATTGAGTGGGTCCACAAAATAGGCAAAAACTTTCGTCATATTGAGCACTTATGGCATGACCATATGTAAAAGTAAAGGTTATCGTATTTTACCTTTAAGGTCAAAAGTCACATAATTTGGCAGCCACGTTGGAATTTGACTACAGTCACATCCCGTGGCCTGCGGACATTTTGACTACAGTTGTTTCTTGTGGTGAAAGAGTAAAACCTGACATGAAGAATCAGGATTTTTTTTTATCCAAGTATCATATGGTTTCCATATTTTTTGAAAAATACAAGTAGTATATATATACTTGGGTTTAGATGTCAACTAAGTATCATGTGGTTCCCACATTTATTGAAAAAATATAGGTAGCACATAGGCACTTGGGTTTTGACAAACAGTAAATAAACATGCAATGTGACTACAAAATGTTACCTTTGAGTACTAAAGATAATTATATGTTTATATTATTAATTGCATTTTCTTCATGTTGATTCATCTTTATTTTCATCTGAAAAATCTGAAAGCTGGGAAAAATGGTTGGTCCCTATCTACCATAGATGAGCAAACACCCTACTTGTGAGCATTTTAAACATTCCAAATTTATTTACCGGTTTTCGTTTAAAAATACTCCATTACAGTCATTAGTTCCTGCAGCAAAATTCTCTGTATCCCTTTCACCCTTAAAATTTACATATACTACAACAATTATCAAAATATATTTACAAACCAGCCAGTTCAGGTGGCGGTTGCGCCGGAAACCTGGACGCTGTATTATCTGATTAAATGTTTTGCACACCAGACTGATGTTCAGGATGGCCTGGTCACCATCCACCTGACTCACCTTGGAGAAAACCAACTCCAGGCATTCACTGCCCAGCTTGAAGATAGGTGGGGCATCATCTAGAAGCAGATGACAATAAAACTGATGATTAGTTATGTGATGCCGATTTAGCAGTATCTTATTCAAATAGTTTGAAAGATAGTGAAATCCACTGCCTCTGAAAAACCATAGTTGCTTTGAAAACGTATGTTGAAAGGCCTTTGAGAGATGGCAGTGATGCCATACATGTGTATATATATATATATATATATATATATATATATATATATATATATATATATATATATATATATATATATATATATATATATATATATATATATATATATAGCCAACATTTTGAAGTATATGATGAACTTGTTACTAGACAGTGTTTTAATTTATGGGTTTTAATTTATGGGTTTTATTCTACTTTTGGGACTTTTTGCTTCAAGTTTCAATTTTGTATTTCAAATTTGGACAAAGCAGTTTGAAATTTTGCATAACATGATGTTGGTACCTACTTCTATGAAAAACATGAATGAATATACATTTATAAATTAAATTATGCAAAATATACAAATAATGTCCATCTAATATTATAGTTTCTTACCACTCTCTTCCTGACTTGGAGAAATTGGGTCCAGTTCCAAGGTGACTTCCACTACTCTTCCTACTCCCACCTCTTTCTCTTGACCCCACCCCCATCTCCTGACTTCCCCCATTCTCTCCATTCCCCTCTCTTCCTGCACTCTCACCCCCCCCCCTTCAGCTTCCCTCATCCCCACTCCTTTCTCCTTCACCACTATTTCTGCTCTATACACTTCCTCCCTCCTATCTCCCCCGTGCCTCTACTCTATGCACTTCCCACTCTGCATCAACTCTCCCCTTACCCTTCACTCTACTCATTACCGTGTCCCCACCATTATCTTTACATGCACTCTCTTCCTCCACTCCCTCTACTTGTCTCTTAGCCTCCACTCTTCTGAAATGCCTGGAGTCACAGCGCACCAGTGGTACGTAGCATTGCCTGAACTGTAACAAGATACATCATAATCATCAGTAGTATAAAATGTTTGAAAATATGCCCACAATATAATTATACAGACATTTTACACAGACTGGCATGGGAAAGGTACAATCTTCTTCCATTTGTATTTAGTTTGTGTCACTGCTGTATCGATTTGCAAAACCAGCCTGGCTAAATTTGACACCTCAATGTTAAAAATATTTAGACCAGATAAGAATATGAAAGAAGTGTTACAATATTTCTCATTCCACAGTTGCCATGACTTTAAGTATACAGAGAACTGTGCCAAGTTCATGAAAAAGCATATTAATTTTGTTTGGATTTATCAAAATTTATTCTGTACTCCATGTATAAGCAAGAACAAATAAGAATAAAAATTACATATTTGTAAGTCAAGGAAATGCGTAATCAAATTGTGAACCTTAGGTTGACATGTTATAGCTAGCATGATACAACATACATATACAGATAAACTACATCTTAAATATTCATATAATATTGATGCACTTTTTACCTTGTCAACATGAGATTCTCCTGACTTGTTCCGTTCTTTGTCCCCTGAAAACCAATTAAATAAGTGTGATTTATGCCTTCCTAGAAATGTAATGTTTACTTCTATAAATGACTGCATTTTAAATAAATGCAAAAATAGAAACCAAAGTTTCGGTTTCTGAAACTGCTGCCAGATAGATAGACTTTTTACCAAGTTGGTTGGTTTGTACATATGGTAATCAGACGAGCAGGCAGACATATAACCCTGTAGGTTCAACGGGTATATGAATAAGTTGGTAAATGTTCAAGTTTGAATAAATGGTCAGTGGGTGATAACGACCTTCACTTACTGTCTGATACTATATATTTCAGCCAATTGTATTCATGAATTTAAGTATATAGTTTGCAAACAGTTTTCTGCAAAGCTGCAACAAAGATAGTGACCTGTGCAGCAGCTTTGCACAAAATTGCAAACCTTGGCAGCAGCCTAACATCACCATCTTCTATTTTGCGGTAGCTTAACATTACGTTAACATACGTTCATATTTATTCATCATTATGTGGGTTGTCTTTGCTGAATATTTTGACAAGGAGCCGCTCCTCAGAGAGACATGTACGGGTATAGGCTATGAAAAATCTTCTGAGCGTTAAATCCGCTGAAGACCCTTTAATTTATTTGGGCTTATACAGCCTATTTCAAAATTCTACAGAAGAATGTGGGCAATAGTACTTTCATGTATGTATATATATATATATATATATATATATATATATATATATATATATATATATATATATATATATATATATATATTATCGTGTGGGATATTCCCCAGGTTACATAGGAATATGACGATTATACAGTTATATAATACCAAGTTCAATTATACGAATACGAAGTTCAAATGTGCAAAAGTATTAACAAGAAAAGACCCGAGTTCGGATGCGTACCGTTGAGAGAGCAAACGTGCGAAGATCAAAAGTGTTAGAAAGCTTCTCGCAACTCAACACTAGGACGAGCCTATTTTGCCTCAGGAGGTTGGGTGAGGGGTGGAAGGGTAATTCCCTTGTTTAGATATCTCGTCTCGTATACAAAATATCCAAGGGCTATACGGGGCTGCGCAAGTAACAGATAAATCATGCACTCTATCTATAATCAGAAAAACATACTAAACACCATGATACATTAATTACCATGCATTCACACACACGCCACGTGGGGTTTCAAGAGGACCCGAGTGACCTCTCGGGTATAATGTGATCAACCACCCCAGACTACCAGTCAATCAACCACTCATGTACCAATCAGTAAACATACCGAGTTGGACAAAAGAATTGGAGAATCATGATCGCATGTGATCACGGGGCTTCCCCAAAGCCCGTATATGTAGCAAATAAAGAAAAAGAAAGAAGGGTAAGCCTAAGTGAATGGGCTATTTACACCACACAACCCCCCTCTGCCCACCCTTGTGCCCTCACAAGGGTAAAAACATGGGAACTCGTATTGGCAGACTGAAGTCACCTTCTTGCCTCAAATATGTGGTACCACTCATGTTGGAACATAACAGAACATCCATGCTGGCATTCTGTCACCAGCATTTAGTTTATCCAAAGTTGCAAAAACCTTTTGTAACACAATTCACCTCATCACCCATTATTTACCCCCCCCCTTTTTTTTAAATTATACACGTATATGCATAATACCGCGACCCCCTTGGTGATTTCCCGATTTCTCTCAGGCTACACCAATACTTTTGGAGTCTTCTTAACCTGGTACTGACAGATCTAGGCAGAGTCCCTCAACTCAAAACCGGAGCTCTGCATAACCAATTGCATGCAAAAAATGATAGCAGAAACACATTTCTGGTCCTTTGTCAGATCCTATAACTCCTGGTTAACAAGAATTCCTGATCTGTAAAATAGATACAAGTTTTTACAGTTTTCTCAATTCTATCATGCACAGTAACCTGAACAGAAACAATCTAAACAAACCAAAATGTCCACTATGGATATGAGCTGTAGAAATCTAACTTTGCCGAGCACAAACAGAAAGAACTCCTTTTACACTACCTCTACCTATAATCACCACTACTCCAACAAGCAAGCAAGTCACTGACAACATGTATAGGTACAACTATTTACAAAGGGCAGGGCACCCTATCTTACACTACCTCTACCTATAATCACCACTAT
The DNA here is from genome assembly GCA_964020975.1 of Hermodice carunculata. NCBI lineage: Eukaryota > Metazoa > Annelida > Polychaeta > Eunicida > Amphinomidae > Hermodice > Hermodice carunculata. Next base: position 26,193,291 of record OZ026612.1, read on the forward strand.
TCCAACAAGTAAGTCACTGACAACATGTATAGGTACAACTATTTACAAAGGGCAGGGCACCCTATCCATAGGACACCTGTTCTCAAAGGGCAACGACACTCTCCTTCAATTCTGTAGTACAAACCCAGCGGGGATTACGTACTGCTTAGTCCATCAAGAAGGAACACCCCTCCTCTGGGTACAACGAACGGGCCAGCTTTTTCCACTGGGATGGCTCGCAGGCCGAGATGGTCACAGATGCCTCTCAACATTTGGAGAACCTGTTTCCAATACACCAAATTGTGTAAGGATTGGGGAGCCTTTGGGTTTCTGGGTACGAACCTATCCAATGGGAGGAAATCTACCTGTCTAAACCGTTGGAAATCTCTGCTGTCCTGAGGGCAAAAGCCCAGCGCCCAACCCCGATGGCACACTTCACTGGGTAAATCTCCCATGGCTGCTCCAAGAAGACGACTCAAGCCCAGAAAAAATGACACCATCAAATCCCTTCACTCTCCCGAGTCCAGCCCAGTAAAGTGACCTTGATGGGCCACCCTACAATGTGACCCTAGATGTGAAGGGGAGGTGGTTTGTATTTCGCATGCAACACATGCCCCCTGTAGATATGTAAACCAGGGAAGATGGCGTGACACCACATGGCGTCTTACACAAGGTACTTGGCTTTCACACTCAAGGCACCAGCCTCTATCTCTCCTCGTCCCCCCTCTAACAGACTCTCCCACAACAGAAGGGACATCCTGCAGATGCCGTGGCCAAAACCAGGTATTCTTCCTTTTCAAACTGGGGCCTTCTGATTCACTTGAACTAGCACGTCTATCCCTATCTGATGTAACTGTGCTGGTAGGCAACCTACGCCTCTTAGACAGAATGACAGGGGCCGAGGGTACAAAGTCCGAACTAACTGGGGGTTTTCCTCAATCCATGCATCTTTATCAAACCCGGCATTGTCACCGGATGGGGAGTCATTAGAAGACATCCCAAAATTGGTTGAAGAGTCTTCCTCCACCCGAGCATTCTCGTCGAAACTGGAGGCAAAACGTGCAACTACTGGATTTTCCCGACATGGGGTCTCGCCCACAATATCAGCCTGGGGCCCAGCCTGCCCCAGTCTCCATTCCTGGAGCACCCATCAAGATCCATCTGCCACCCCAAAGAAGCTAACTGGTGGCTATCCGACTCTCCCGAGCCAGAAACCTCTGCTCCCAGGACAGCCAGACCATCCTGGGAAACTAACCCATCAGAGTACTGCTCCAACCATGAGCGAACACTAGCCACCATTGCAAACCTTCTTTCAGGCCAGATAACTAAGGGGAAAGGGCCCAACCGCCTCTCTACTTCCATGGCTGCTTCACCCAACGTAGTGGTGGCAGTCGACACTGCAGCTAAACCTATAGCGGAGGACCACAAGAACATTCCGAACTGAACCGAAACACTCTCATTTGTCTGAGTGGCTTTAGTGCCAACCTCTCTGGGTTGACCTCTCTGATCATACCAAATCTCCTGATTTAGAGAGGCATTCCTCTCCAAACCAAAGGCACCAGCACCTGGAACGCAAAGATTGTTCACTAGTACTGAACCAAGCTCTAAGGGCTCCTGGACTCCTTGGAACTCAAGGGGGGTCCTGCGTAGTGACTGTCTAACTGGCATGGCATTGCCTGTATTTATCTTGTGTTTCACTCCACGGTAACATCCCAAGTCACTATCGTTCATAGCAAACACTTCCTGATATTCAATTAAAAATCCTTCAAAGCTTGTGCTTCATCAACAGAAAGATCAGCACTCCTACTCGAATACAACTGTTGAAGATGTTCAGGGAGATCATCACTTGCAGACCGACTGTGATTAAAGTGGGGTTCTAGCATTTCCTTTGGAGACTCTGGCATGTTTTTCAACTCCTGGTGCCTTGCAGATAATATTTCACAAGGGCGTACCCCCCTCTGAGACACTGGAGTCTCCCTACCCTTGTCAGGGTCACTAAGAACTTCTGCCTCAGTCAACTGCCCTAGGCAGGTTCCCGCTTTCATAGTCACAGGGCTACAGGACAAGTTAAGAACACGAACAGGGAACGTAGCCCTCCTTTGGGTTAGAACACTTCCAACCAATACTTCTTCACCCACACTCACTGGCTCTAACACTAATGGCAAGTCTCTAACCTTGCCAGTTGCACAAGCCCACACCACGTGTCCACTTTCTGCTTTCAATGTTACATCTTTTTCTAAAGCAACACAGGACAAAGTAGTCATTCCTGACCCTGTATGGGCCTGTGTGGGTATCAATTCTCCATCAACCCACAAACCACCTCTGGCCTCAATGGTAGCATCTATTGCCATCAAGATGTCAAGGCCCAGAAGAACGGAGCTAATAAAACAGGCCATTCCACAACCTTACTTCCAATACGGAAGGTAACCAAGAGGCCTTTTCCTCCTTCAACAAATCTGTCTCCATCAAAACCTCTAGTCTTCATTTTTGACAAACTATCTAAGGTCTGACCCGGTACTCTCATCCTTCTGGCAATCCGATGGGATATAACAGTTGCTTGCGCACCTGTGTCAAGGACAGCCAACTGTGGACAAGCACCAACAATTATGTGTACATACAAAGTTGTGCAAGGACCTCCTGCACAGCGAATGAAGATCTCAGTCCCTTCTACAGAATCAATATTCCCGCCTGGATCCCATTCCTCCACTCTAAATGCCTTAGGTTCTGGCACAGGATGGAGGGAACTAGCCTCCTCAGTAGACCCTACATTCTCATGTGGCCTTTCATCACCTAAACTGGACGGGGCTGGGCCTCGGCCACCCGACGCAGCCTGTTGTAGTTTCCCGGCTGTGGACTTGGGACTTCTGCTCCTGGTCCTTAGATTTGGACAATTCCTTTTGTAGTGCCCTACTTGTCCACAGCTATAACACCGCTCATCCACATAAGAAGCATCAGACCTGGCAGGCGAGGGGGTTGCTGAACGATTACCACCCGGCCATGAATTGCCTCTGGTCATCTGTCTTCCCCTATCGCCCAAACTCCTGGGTACAGTTCCTTTAACTCCTCTTTCACCAACTTCAGATGAGCCATTTGTCCCCTTATTCTCCTGTCTAGAATTCAAAACTTTGTCCAATTTCAAAGACAAGTTTCCCATTTCTTTGGATATCTCTTTGGCCATTTCTTTGGATGAGTTGCGCAGCTCTGTGGCCATCTGCTTAATCGCCTCTACTATATGACTATCTGTCATTTTTTTAGGCATTGGGCCACTCTCCGTCCTACCACAACATGGTGAGATGCTATCTCCCAACTCTTCATGATCTTCATCTTGAAAGACCACTTTTCTTACTTTAGGTTTACTCACAGACGTGTCTCTCGGAGTTCCATGAATGTATGTATACTCACACTCTCGGGCCCTGACCAATTCTTCAGTGTGAGCTAAAGTCGGGGGGGGGGGGGGGGGGTTTGGGCCATTACTAAACAAGCAACTTCCTTCTCTCTATACCCCTTCAAGAAAATGTCCACTGCAAACTCTTCCTGGACAACAGGGTCTACTGTCCCATATGCCAAGGGAACAAGTCTACGGATTTCTTCAGCATATTCCTTGACAGTGCGTTTCCCCTGTCTCAAATCTTGCAGCTTCTTTCTAAGGATGTTAGGGGTATCTCTAATCCCAAAACGATCAGCTAAGCTACGCCTTGTTGCTTCATAAGTGGCCACTGTACCTGCAGACAATGAACACACGTACCGCATTGCCGCACCTTCCAAACACTCAACAACCGGTCCCATTTTTCTTCCTCAGGCCAACGATACTTGCGGGCGTATCTCTCTAAAGGAATCTCAAATGATGCCCAATCTTCTTTACCATCATACCTTGGGGGGGGTTTGAGGCAGGGGCACGGGGCCCCACGGGCACTACTCTAGCCTGCGCCCGACCATATTGACAAACAGGCCTTCTACAATCAGGTTTCCCATCTCTGGCCCCATCATCGCGAGGGTCAGGAGGTCCTGGAGGGGGGCTTGCTGTATCTTTATTCTCATTTCTAGGTGCTTGGCCACCTGGACCTCCATTGCCACCCAGAACTTGCCCACTAGCTGCCCTATCTCCAAGAGGAGCTCCACCTGCCACATTAACAGGTTCCCTTGGTAGGGAGGCCCACACTCAGTGTGCTTTCACTGTAGTAGACACGCGATAAAAGTCAAAAGTGGGAGCAAAATTTGGGGTGTTAATATTTTCGAAAATAAATATTTTTTTAACAGTGTGAATAAACATTATACCAATATTCGATATGTGAAGTTTTACTGTTGTATTGTACATAATAAAAAAGTTACAGCGAGTTAGAAACTGCATTTGTGCAACGCGCACTGTGGACTTAACGTAAATCGCTCCAGGCGGCCTATTCATAGTCACTGATGCGGACCAGTGGTGCTGAATGGGCTTTCAGAACCTTCAAAATACGGGGTATTCAATTGGTTCGTGCTTCGTGGGGAATTCAAATTCAGCCAATCCGAGATGTTCTTATGAAATATCTCGGCAAGACGAATGACCCGTGACATCGGCAGTTTGAATGGGTAAAGTGAAACAGTGTGTGGGCTTTCAGAACCTTCAAAATACGGGGTATTCAATTGGTTCGTGCTTCGTGGGGAATTCAAATTCAGCCAATCCGAGATGTTCTTATGAAAGATCTCGGCAAGACGAATGACCCGTGACATCGGCAGTTTGAATGGGTAAAGTGAAACAGTGTGTAAGTACCCATTGCGTTTTGATCAAATTTTCGCTGTTCTACATATTTCTTTGATCTGCCGATCTGGCAGATTATTAATAACAATATAAATAATATATCTGTGAAGTTTCATGCAAATTGGATGAAAATTAGAGACGCACCGAGTGATTTTGTTTGCAGTGCGCAAACCGTTGATTGACCCGGTTGTTGCGTGAGCGAAAATACCTCGCTCTGCACTTCCGCTACAGCATCCGGTTTCGATCGATCGCCACAACTTGCTTGTTTTTCGTAAATTTCCGAAAATATGGTGAAAGGAAGGAAGAAATGAACATTTATTACACGTTATTATGTAAAAATCTTTCATTTATAACAATTTTGGTATGAAATTTGAGCTTACGGCGATCGAGAATGTGTATGTAAACACAGACCAGGTTCTCGCAACATCATAATAACTTTCTAATGCACGCCCAACTTATTTTACTCTTACTTAGTTCTTGTTTTTTCTCAAATCGTGGATTAAGTAAAGTACACAGTTCTTAGTTAAAGTCACAGATAAAGATATTTTCGTAGTGTTGCTTAACATTTATGACTGGTAATTATATATTTCTGGTAAAAATGTCAGTGGGCATGGACCATGGTTAGCCATGGTGAAACAGAATTTCAGAACAGTATGACTATTCACTATTGTCAGTGAATTTAACTTACTACTTTTGTTTTTTTTACTGTCACGTACAAGTCTTAGTCATGTTCATTATTTTCTTTCTCCAGTAATGACAGAATAATCTTTTTAAGTATATTTGAGTTATCAGGCGATGGGGTAAATGCTATATAATTCAGATCATGACATGTCTCTTTTTGTGTTTTTGTAGATACCTGAATATTATTGGCAGTGAGCAATTATCAGAACAAGAAGAATGACTGAATGTGATAACAGATAAGGCAAAATGGATGAAAAAATGAATAATGTAAGTGTAGCAAAAGAGCTCAAATAAAAAATGAATAAATAATGTATGAAATTAATATATCATATTATTACCCATGTAATGTTTATAGTTGTCACTACCACTGACTGGGTACTAGTCTATCATTGTTTAATTTTAGTCTGGAATACAATAATAGTCAATATGTCAATATTCAATAAATGTCGAAAGTCAAAAGGATAAGAAGAAAAAATATTTTCATGGATGTCAGAATGAGTTGTAAGTTATATGATGAATATTTCCTGAAAATCATATAGATATACATAAACTTTTAATATTTAAGATAAGACAAGTGGCTGTTTTATGTTTTTACTCAATAGCTGTCAACTGAAAAAGAAAAAAGTCTGAGAAATTGTTTACATTATTTTAATATTTAAACATGTCATGTTCATCACAAAAAGGGAAAAATATTTCTGCATTGGTATAGTAAATGTAAAATGTGTTTTGAATCTTGCATTTCATATGCATCCACCCCCCCACCCCACCCCCCCCACACACAGACATTTACATTTAAAATGTATGACAACTTCAGCAAATATTCCAATTTCTTGTAAACCCCCATGTTATTGTGTGCAAAACAACAGAGAAAATATTCCATCTGATCTTCATTCAGAATCTGACTGAAAATAAGAAATATGTATTGTTCGGGTTTCCATACTGGTTGGAAATTTGGTCAAGTTGTAAAGCATAATCTTCATTTTCTCTGGTTCACTTGTATGTGATGATCCTGGAGAAAGTGCAAAATTCACGCGCCAAGAGGCCACCCCCTCGGGGTCTCTGAGTCTCTGCACCTTGGTATCAGCTTGGCCAATTTACAATATTGTAAACCAGTGTTGAAAATCAGTACAATATATTCAAGAATTTAAATTTCATGGATTGAAGTACATGTATGTATCAAAATACATACCCCCCCCCAAACACACACACAAAATCAAATGAAATGTTTATGTGTATCTGCAATCCCATCTTCCATCTTGTCTTTGTCTTCTGTCATTCTTAAGGAATAAAGGCAACTATGCCACAAATGAATTTCTGTTTTCTGAGACTTTGTTTACCCACTTTGATTTTGTGTCACTCTGAATTCTTTTTTTTTTATGTATATCAGGTATGCAAAGAAAGTACAATGATATGCTGCAACCCCATGCTAATTACACATCTAGCTGTGTCTTGTTTTTCATTTATAGTTGAGTGATTATTTTTTTTGAGAGAAATGAAATATTTTGCTAAAATGAAAATACTGTAATAAATTTACAATATCAGCGGGTATACATTATACTTTGATCATTAATGCCAGATTCACTCCGAATTTGGTTGTAATCTATGATCTGTTGTGTTCAGGATTCAGTGCTGGTACATAATTTGGTCAATTTGTAAAGCATAATCTTCATTTTCTCTGGTTCACTTGTATGTGATGGTCCTGGAGAAAGTGCAAAATTCATGCGCCAAGAGGCCACCCCTCGGGGTCTCTGAGTCTCTGCACCTTGGTATCAGCTTGGCCAGTTATGCCTTTGTAAATCAGTGCTGAAATTCTGTACAATTCAGACAGTCAAAAATTTAAAACTTTGCGTAAGTGCTTGTTTGTATGAGCGTTTGGACAGACTGGTTGTAAAGTGGAGAAAATGCATGTGGGTATATCATGAACTTGTAATTTGTTACACAAAATTGACCCAAAAAGAGAATGAAAGAAGTGAAAAAAAAAATGTGTCCACAATTCTTATCATGGAGAAAAAGCCCTGATGTTTCTTCTGTCTGGAGGGAAAAATCTTGAACCATATGTTTCTTCTGTCACTTTCAATTTGAAATATTAAAGCAGCTAAGCCACACTACTCTTCCTTTTCTTCTCTGTACTTTTCTATCTGTATAATCCGAAAATAAATGAGTATACACATAATGACCAGCAATTTAAGCATGATGGAATGCTTGAACAAAATGTATTGGTATATATATATATATATATATATATATATATATATATATATATATATATATATATAATATATAATTGCTAATAATTATCAATATTTTTTTACTTAAATTTACCCTTTTCCTTTGCAGGTAGCCACTAGCTTTTTCCATCTACCCAGTCAGGCACAAGAAAACACACCATATACGCCTATACAGAAAAGCACACCTTCTGTGAGACTCATTCTGCTTGGCTTTAGTTTGTTGAACATCCAGAGGCCAAAAGTACAGAACAAGGATGAGAGTTACAACCCATTGTTCAGCCAAGTTCATCTGTAGAATAGAGGCCTGTTGGAGTTGTACTTTACATGTGAGCTTCCATGAAAAGATTGGGGGAAAGTATTATGAAACACTGGCAGAATGGCTTCAAACTCTTGGTTTTGATCGCACAGCTACAGCTGTTCATGCAAAGATGAAACAATTAGAGACTGAGTACCTCAGACGATTGAAATCATTTAAAGCTAGAAAAGGGAAAACACAATGTGATGCCTTAAATGCTTTCCTGCAATGCCACTTCTCCTGGAACCAAGACTTCCGAAAATAAAGTCCTCGGTGGTTGAACAGCACATGGGCAATATCAATATTACAACAGCAAAATCACCTCAGCCTGTGAAAAAAGAAAACATTACTGTACCATGTGTTTTGCAAGAAGTGCAAAATCAGACCAGTGGCAACAATGAAGTACAGAGGTAAAGAAGTGGCACGACACTTCCTCCATTATCTCCAGAGAACGAGTCTTTGAAAAGAGAGAATTCTACATTGCTTCGAAAACTAAAACGTGAGCAGACTGTTAACAAATCCCTGGATGATGACAATTCAAAGCTTAAAAATCTTGTGGGTGTCAGAAACAGAGACATTTTGGCTGAGAAAGAGAAAATTGAACAAGAAGTATCAAAGCTAAAGTGCAAGGTGAAAGAACTTAATGTGAAGCAAAAAGGAATGGTTGCACGGAATGTGTATAACACAAAGTTGTCAGATCTTGAAAACCAATTGAAAGAAATGCGGAAGAGCAATTTGCAGTTACAACTGACCCTGGAAAATTATGAAAATGAGAACTCTGTAATACTTGAAAAAGTAGTGGAAGAAAAAAGAAAATGTCAGAACTTGAAAAAAGTTGTGAAAAGTCGGAATGAGAGTATGGAAAAACTTAGGGAAAACATAGAAAAGTGTAAAGAGCAGGGAAGACTTGACAGAGAGGCCGCAGAACTGTATTATAATGGCATTGTTCAACACTTATCACAACAGGTAGCATGCCACAAAAAGTCAACTAGTGATATGGAGATACAACTACAAAATCTGAAGAAACTTGAGACAAAACAGAAAGGAACATACACAGCTAATGTCCGTTTGTTGTATTACGATTTGCTGACAAAGAATGTATCAGCAAACAACATTCAGTCAGTAGTGAGTAGTGTTCTAGAATACTTAACACCACTGGACTATAACTCTATCAGTTTGCCAGCACGATCAAGTGCACAAAGAATGCTGTCTGAGGCTGGAGAACTAGTGAAAATTCGGGCAGCATATGAACTGGCCAGACAGAAGGGAGACTTGGGACACCACAGTGATGGTACCACTAAGTCCCTAATACACTGGGGGACCCACATTCTTAAACTTAATGTTGGCACTGAAAGTGAAAGCTTTACTCTGACGGTCAGCCCTGTTGCATCTGGCAAAGCATCCGACACCGTAAATCAACTTCTGAAACAGATGCACGAATTAAAGAACCTTGCAGATATGATGGGCCTTGAGTATGACAATGATACATATTCTGTGTCACGTATAGGTGCCTGCATGTCAGACAGGACAGCTAATGAACGCTGTGTTACGAAGTTGCTGGTTGCAAAAAAAACAGAAGAGTGCATGCAGTCACCTGATTGGGAAAGCATTACAGAGGAAGAGCGAAAGGAAAGAGTGTCAGTGCGTGAATGGACATGTGCTGCACATAAAGTTGACATGACAAATGCTATGAGTAGTGCATCCACTGTCCATTTGTACAACCATAAAGACAGTCAACAGAATGCGGGTGCCAAGAAACTTGTATATGAAACCAACAAACTAATATGCGAGCAGAGCCGTAAAGAATACAGCAGAGGCAAGCAGTTCAAGATGTTTGCAATGGATTCTGGTCTGTACCGTGAAAGTGCAGCACAGATATTTCAGCCTATAGTGGGAAATAGGTATTTAGTGTACTTCTTGAATGCAATTCCCACTTTGCTGTCAAAAGATGTTCTCCTTTTGTACCTGGAATCACTTAAGGACCAAAAGCCTCTGAACAAACTTGAAGCTTCTATGTTTCAAATTTTCATGGACAAAAAAACTGAAGCAGAATTGTGTGCATTCGCAATAATGTATTATTATGTGTGCAGTCCACTCCTCCTGCGGGCCAAAGCTGCAAAGAGCCCACTGGAAATGAATAGTTTTTATGGTGCAATGATCTTAAAGTTAGGTGAATATGAAGACGATGCCACTGAACTTTTGACAGGTGAGGCAAGAATCTGGCCCACAGCAGTTGCCCGTGACGAAACATTTGACTCAAACATGGAAGTGGTGCATACAAAGGCAAATGCTCTTCAAGAAGATGTAAAAAGCATTTTGCAAGCAATGGCTGGTGCTGGGCGACAAAAGTTAAAAGCTCAGTCAGAAGAGCACCTTGCTGGGGGCAGGTATGCTGAACCTTCAGCTAAAGATGTTCAATGTGGATTGCTGCTTGGATCAGCAACTAACGACAATGTAGAAAGCTGTTTTGGGGTGTTAGATCGGGAACAAACTGTGTGCCCAAACAGGAATCCCATCAACACATCAGCGTTGATAACGGCAAAGAAGGATACGCCAATGGATTTTGTCAAGTTACAAAGTAATAGTGCCAAGGAGATGTTTGTACAAACAGCCATGAAAAGTGCCAGTATCAAAAGAAAAAGAGAATGAACACGCCTTGATCAAGAACGCAGAATTTGGGCAGAAGGTGCAGCAGAACGTGAAAAGGCAACTCAAAATCGGCAGAGGAACAGGAATAAACGCATGCGACAACAAAACCAGATGATGGATGAGTTGCAGAGCGGTGCATTAATACGAGATACAGAAAGAGTTGGCTCAATGAAAATGACTGAAGTAAACCATCAAATCCAATTGTGGGCTTTCCTGGAAAGAATTGGAGAGACAATAGATTCCAGCAATATTAAAGGGCACAGTGGGAAGAGAATAAAAGAAAAGAGAGAACAATTAGCCAAGATTATCAAAGACAATCACTCAGTAAAAATTGATATTACTAGTGCCGCTGCAGCCACAAACAATCATGTGGAGGATCAGAATGATCCAGGTGATATCTCTTCATCTGAGGAAGAAACTGAGGACATGTTGCCTGCAAATGTTGCAACAAAGTCCTTGTTGGATTATAAATTCAAAGACTTAAATGAATGGGTGGCAGTGGCATATGCAGGTGGTGCATGGTATGCTGGCAAAGTAACGAAAATTCTGTCCGAAGAGAAAGCTGAGGTAGCATACATTCACCCATTGTCAAGGGCTTCACACTGTGCACAATTTAGAAAGCCAGTACCACCAGACATGGTGGAGACTGATGCAGGTAGTGTGTTCATGTGTGGTTTCAAAGCTGTTACCTGTCTCCAGCAGGAGGCCAAATACATTAACTCTCACAATTGACATTGATGTGCTAAATAATCAGTACATAGAATTTGCGCGAATACATAATATTCCACTACACTGACAATTGTAACGTGTAAATGGACCTGTTTAAATGCAGATATAAACTTGGAACATTCAAGTTCTCTTTAAAATTTGTCATGCCATGAATGATACTGTGAAAGCGGCGGCCTTCCGCTATACAAATAGTGCCACATCATGGAAATGTGTACTTTTGTTTTATCAATTATGTGTTTTATTGTCATGATTTTTTTGTCATTTAAATCTTGAATTTATACCTTAAAGTACATAGCATAAATAATTATACATGTATCTCTAGTTGAATAGCTGTTGTAAATTTCATTAGTGAGAGTAAAAAATCAATCAGTGTTTGTAAATAAGTCGGATTACGGGTTGGAAATAACTGCGATTTTATTTTACTTTATTTTATTATTTTTTTTTTTAATATTTCAAATTCACTATTTATTTATTACTTTGGAAGTGAATTAAATGATGAGTGATGAAAACACTGTTGAAAACAAAATAATTTGTACCTGAGACCAATCATGTGCAAGAAAAGGAAACATACATGGGAAAGGTCAATGAATGGGCGGAAAGCGCAGTTTAATGAAAATTTTAAAATTTTAAAATTCGATAAAATTTAAATGCAATGATAAAATGAATGGACATAACAAATGAACTCATATATCTTCATTGGACTTTAATAACAAATGGTGTATATCTAGTGTTGAATTCTCATAATGAAGGTACAAAAATGCTGCAAAAAAGGGTATTTTGACTAATTTGCTGCGATTTTTAATAATTTTGATTTTTGAAGTGAATTTAAATAAAAATAAAGTAGTGTTCAATGGGTATTTATATGTTTTGTTGTTCTATGGTATATACAAAAGTGACATTGAGTGAATGAGACCTTATGGTAATGTAGTTTTTGAATAATGAGCCTGTGAAACTGGCAATTTGTGCTAAATGCGCAAAGTGGGCGTAACACAAAATTGACCCCCAGAGGTTCAAAAAATTTTTAAATTTTTTTTTTAAAAATTGCTCATAGTTTCTTTACCATATTAATACTTTGTGATAAAAATTGGAAACATTTCATCAATATTTTAATTTTCTGACCTGGACACTGGACTTTGTATTTTTTTCAAATGTGCGATTTTGAGATTTTGTTTCAATTTTCAAGTCCTAATAACTAAAAGAGTTTTGGGAATAAAAGTCTGAAATTTTCAGGACCTATTTAGGTTATATCCATCTTACTCTCTGGGAAAAAATAAAGTCCATAGGGAGAATGGTTAATATTTTATGACCATTTCAAAATGCCTTCCCACACACAATCGGCCATCTTGGACTTGGGCCTCCCTACCCTTGGGCCTCGGGGATTCCCTACATGAGGGGGTGCCTGCCTACCATCACCACTTCCTGCCCAAAAGCCATTTGGATCACCATATGCAATGTGGGGCACCCTGATAGGTGGGGGAGGAACTGCTCTATCAAATGGATAAACCATACTAGATCCCACGTCGTCAAAAACTACAGGACCTCTTTGTTGGTAATCTCTCCCAAGATTCGCAGGTTGGGTTCCCAATCCACAGGTGACCATAGGATTTCCACCTGCATACCAATTACCAACTGAATACGGATTACCAACCGGGGGCTGATTACCAACAGGATACTGATTACCAAACGGGGGCTGATTACCAACCGGGGGCTGATTACCAACAAGATGCTGATTACCAACCGGGGGCTGAACTCTGCCCTTATCTATTCTCTGAGAGGGAGCCATTACATCATGCAACATTGGTCCCATATGTGGCAAAACAGCACTTTGCCTTGGAGAATGTACACCACTAGTGCCTGCCGTCAGGCCAGCTGCACCTTGATCTGCAGCTGCCCTTACAACCGGATATGTTCTCTTGGGGTTTGTTTCCACTCCCCCTTCGTAGCCAGAGGCAATGGGAGCCACTGTCATTTGAGGAGTCTGAGACTGTTTAATAGTGGGAACAAGCCCTTGGCCATCACCTGGCTCTTGAAGCCTTCTAAACCCGACACTACTTCTCGAGTTTCCATCCAAGTATGGACCTTTACTAACAGGCTGTCTGTTAGTTTGATCTCTTTGCTGCCCATTATTTTTGCAATTATGTCCACTTCCATAATTCCCTAGGGCAATTCCTCTACGTTCTCTGGGACTTCCGCTTGTATGAGGGGTTCGCACCATCCCCACATTGGGTTGATAGTCAGCCACTTCCCTGTTACTGAGACCAGTGACAAATGGCAGATGACCAATTGACTGATCTATCTCATGCTCTTCAGGAGAAGGAGGTACATAATCTTTCCCAACGATCTCACTAACCACAGCTTCATTACTCGGTCCACCTCTTTCGAAATTGAGGGACGGATGTGCTCCAGAACTGGGAGTTTCAAACTCCTTGAATTTTTTCTCCTGAGTTGTAAGCCTCTCACTCAAATCCTTCGTACTTTTATCAAGAGATGTCTGCAAATTGTTCATGGTCTTTACCATGCCCTGCAGAAACTGAGCTAGATTAGGAGGAATAGGTGCACCCTCAAGGCGCTCCATCTCATTTTGGGTGCGGGTCTGGAGTTCCTCATTAGAACCCCCAGCCTGATTTTCTTCATCTTCCCCTTCAGGGGTTTCATGGAGTTCAGACTCGTTACCATGGGTTTCCACCTCTGATGGCCCATATTGGATGCCTTCCCGGGTAACACCTTGTTTGTCACCCATTTCATCCATTTAATTCACTTCTTGACCCTCAATCCAACTTACAATCTTCCCCACAGGAATTTTGCACAACTGAGGGGCAATTACAGCTATAACAACTTGACAAACAAAGACAGAGCTGTACACCAGCAATAACAACTTAAGGCCAGCTGAGCTTTTACAATGGGGCAACAATATATGATTTCCTCAATTTCAACTGAGCGCAAGAGCACCTATGGTCCTCCTGTATTGAGTTCAGCCCAAGAGTGACAACAACATATATCATTTCCTACACCCTAGAATGGGCTATAATGACTTCTTCTATCTCAAACTGAGCGCAAGAGCACCTACGGTCCTCTTGTATGGAGTCCAGCCTAAGAGTGACTACAACATATGTCACTTCCTACACCCTAAAATGGCTCAAAACACGATCGGGTCCTCATATATATATGGGGAACAATGGTCAGAATTGTTGTTGGCCGTCGACTGTTAGCGCCGAGACAAGAAGCAAACCAACAACAATATAACCAGAACTGGCTGGGAACGAAGATCAAAACCGTTATCAGCTGCCGACTTTGTCGGAAGAATGGAAGCAATCTAATAACAGCGCAAAAAATATGGACTTTTACTAGACACAGAGCCCTTTCTCAAATTACACTTGCTTGTCAACGCAATCACAAATTTATGAGAAAGTATTGACATGTACACCTACACACACAAACAGGCCTACAAGTTAGTAAGCCAATGTAATAGCCATTGAAGAAAAATACAAATAGGCCTACAATTTTAGTAAGCCAAAACCTTCATGATCAGTCACTGACACAAAGAACTAACCAGTGACCATACACCCTACAGAAATATGGAAGAGACAGAATAATGGAGAGAACTCTGACAGCAGTGCCCTCGCGATTTCACAATGCAACACCAAAATAAAAATTAAGTTCTTTATTTCATAATTATTCACGCGTCAGTCCAAATTTAGCCCTCTGATTCAGAATCGCATTTCACACGGTTCTCCCTGAATTGAGCGTTTCAATTCAGAATCACAGTCTACCATTGAAATGTACATAAACACAAATTCTGAACTAGAACAGACTGATTTTCCAACAGAAAATCAAATGTCTCCCGGTGAAACACTTACGTCTCTGAATAAGCTACAGGTGATGAAAAATTACAAATGACCAAGTTTGCTTGAAAATTACAATCCTATTTTAGCTCTCACCTAGATACATTACTCTAGCAATTTTCATCAAGTTCTTCAAGACTTATTGCAGAGAAACCAATTTCACACAAATGACCCTGTGACCTGGAAAATAAGGTCAAGGTCATCCAAATACAATCCCAACCTTGGTCTTACCTTGATATATAATCCTACCACGTTTCATCAAATTCCATCAGGTTCTTCAAGACTTATCGCACGGAAACCAATTTCACATAAGTGACCCTATGACCTTGAAAGTTTGCTCAAGGTCATCCAAATACAATCCCAACCTAGGTCTTGCCAAGATACATAATCCTACCAAGTTTCATCAAATTCCATCAAGTTCTTCATGACTTATCGAACGGAAACCAATTTCACATAAGTAACCCTGTGACCTTGAAAATTCACTCAAGGTCATCCAAATACAATCCCAACCTAGGTCTTGCCAAGATACATAATTCTACCAAGTTTCATAAAATTCCATCAAGTTCTTCAAGACAAATCGCACGGAAACCAATTTCACATAAGTGACCCTGTGACCTTGAAAATTAGGTCAATGTCACCCAAATACAATCTCAACTTAGGTCTTGCCTAGATACATAATGCTACCAAGTTTCATCAAATTCCATCAAGTTCTTCATGACTTATCGAACGGAAACCAATTTCACATAAGTGACCCTGTGACCTTGAGAATTCGCTCGAGGTCACCCAAATACAATCCTAACCTAGGTCTTGCCAAGATACATAATTCTACCAAGTTTCATAAAATTCCATCAAGTTCTTCCAAGACAAATCGCACGGAAACCAATTTCACATAAGTGACCCTGTGACCTTGAAAATTAGCTCAAGGTCATCCAAATACAATCCCAACCTAGGTCTACATAATCCTACCACGTTTCATCAAATTCCATCAAGTTCTTCATGACTTATCGAACGGAAACCAATTTCACATAAGTGACCCTGTGACCTTGAGAACTAGCTCAAGGTCACCCAAATACAATCCGAACCTAGGTCTTGCCTAAATACATAATCCTACCAAGTTTCAGCAAATTCCATCACGTTCTTCAAGACTTATCGCACGGAAACCAATTTCATGTAAGTGACCCTGTGACCTTGAAAATTAGGTCAAGGTCACCCAAATACAATCCCAACCTAGGTCTTGCTAGATACATAATCCTACCAAGTTTCATCAAATTCTGTCAAGTCCTTCAAGACTTATCGCACAGAAACCAAGTGTTGAAGAACATGAACAACAACAACAACAACAAGAAGCGGAAGAAACGGGCACTAAAACAATATGTCCCCCGGCTTCCACCGGGAGACATAACTGATTATCTTTTCAATCCAAAATCATGAGAAATTTAACGCAAAACTTCACGAGTTACACACAGAACAACAGAAATACAGATTTACTTGACTGAATAGTTATAGTTGATTTCGTTGATTAAACAATTATTTCAAATGGCAGAGAACTAGGCATGTTTTTTTTCACCAAGAGATTACCAACCCTCTTACATTTATGCTTCTATTCGCCAATGTTAGGCCTACAAGTGTATTAAATCAATGGGTTCAGCCTAAATCAAATTATTGCAACACACCACAAAGATAGGCCCAAGGTGCAACATGTCAACAGACAGTGAATAATTTCCGACACAAAATCAACCCAACATTTGACAACTTTTACATGAAACTGCAACCAATGAATTCAACATCTGCAATACCCCCAACCCTGAGAGATAGGTCGAGTTGGGAAGGGAAAATGTCAATTACAGCACAAAAAGACGAGTTTCCAACTATGTAATTAATTTAATATTAATAATTACACAATTCGACTCTCAAAATTAGACAATCCATGACACTAATGCGTCCTACCATTTGACTCTATAACCACGACAAAACCACGCACGTGTGCTGCTGATCTTCACACCACAATTACGATCGTGCTGCTGAAGATTACACTTCCGCGATGCAACACTTCTTCACATGCGTGATCCTGTCCCTACCTTGTTTACAAGTAGGTGGTTCAATTTTTCGTCAAATCCTATCCAGTAATCATTGTCCGATGTCCTTATTATAACAAGCGTAAGTCGAATCCAAATCCCCGTTCAACCATGCCGTTTCCGTGCCAAGTCTAAGTCCTTTAACCGCTCCGAGTTCGTTGACAAGACAAATGCCTATCAAATGTTTCCCCGTCTGGGAACCAAAATATCGTGTGGGATATTCCCCAGGTTACATAGAAAAATGACGAATATACAGTTATACAATACGAAGTTCAAATGTGCAAAAGTATTAACAAGAAAAGACCCCAAGTTCGGATGCGTACCGTTGAGAGAGCAAACGTGCGAAGATCGAAAGTGTCACTGTTGGAAAGCTTCTTGAAACTCAACACTAGGACGAGCCTATTTTGCCTCGGGAGGTTGGATGAGGGGTGGAAGGGTAATTCCCTTGTTTAGATATCTCGTCTCGTATACAAAATATGCAAGGGCTATACGGGGCTGCGTAAGTAACAGATAAATCATGCACTCTATCTATAATCAGAAAAACCTACTAAACACCATGATACATTAATTACCATGCATTCACACACACGCCACGTGGGGTTTCAAGAGGACCCGAGTGACCGCTCGGGTATAATGTGATCAACCACCCCAGACTACCAGTCAATCAACCACTCATGGACCAATCAGCAAACGTACAGAGTTGGACAAAAGAATTAGAGAATCACGATCGCATGTGATCACAGGGCCTCCCCAAAGCCCGTATATGTAGCAAATAAAGAAAAAGAAAGAAGGGTAAGCCTAAGTGAATGGGCTATTTACACCACAATATATATATATATATATACATATAGGTTAGACAGTGACAGGTTAGCTTATGTAGAGTAAAAAGTTTGGATGGCAGAATAGGGTAATGACTACTAGGAGTGGTTCTGGTCATAAAGACAAAAATACAAATTCGAGACTGAGTTTCAAAAATCTTTGCGACAGCTTAACAGGACAGACTTGAACATTCATATTCTTTGCGGTAGCTTAACAAGACACACCTAGGTTTTTTCAAACCTTGGAGCAGCTTTGCAGAAAGAGGGATAGTGCATCTTAAAAGACACATTGTGAACCTGAGGCGATGTTATTGTTAGCATATTACAATGTACACATATATACAGATATAACACATCTTGAATGTACACATGATATTATTGCATTCCAGGTTTGGTGGTGAAACTTCTGTCAGATAAACAGATCTGCACTTAAGTAGTTTGGTAGGCAGGCTACTGGACAAATTGCCAGACACGTTGATATATAGATGTACATTTATATTGGTGAGGTTTGAATAAATATTCAGCGGGTAATATTTACCTTCAATTAGTTTGTGATGTTATTCATTGTATATATAAATATATACACAAATTTAAATAAAAAACTGTATTGCTTACCATTCGGAAGTCCTTCCACGGTATTGCCTCGTCTGTAACACCATAATCAAATGTCAGCTATTCGTTTACCTCAATATTTCTTGCAGCGTACAGGGCGAGCCGAGGAGGCCCATCTGGAGTCACCTGTACTAACCTAAATGGTTTAAGATTGCCGTCTCGGCTGTGATTAATCAGTCTACCCTTGCCTGTTGCCCTTGTGCCATCTATGTGTATTGTTGCCTTTTTTCCCCATATGTGGCTGCATACATGTAGTACCCCTCCCCATTCTCTTGATATATGTTTTCCCATTTTTTAATTTCTTCCTCCCCCCCCCCCCCGCAATACACTCCCCCTGTATTCAATTACAAAATCTCCTTTCCGAATCGGTTGAGTGGGGTAAACACCCCTTCCCATACCCTCTGTTTCTTTGACAATCAAACCCTCCCTATCCCCATTTTCTAGTCCTTTTATCATTTTTTTCTACTGGCCTGTCTGAAAGAAAATAGAAACGCATTTACATGCAAATATATGTACTGGTGTTATATTACAAATACAACTATATTTTGCAATAAACATGATTCGACTGCCTGAGGGCAAGACAGATAGAGATGCTATGTTTGGAGACAGATAATACACTGTATATTGACCTGATAACTGGAATTTCCATATGGTATAATGAAATATTTCTGTGCTATACAATATAATAGTTTTATGTGTTAATACTATGAATGGCAGCTGTTACCAGGGAAGATTATCAGATGAATTCGTAATGTGCATATAATAAAGTAATAAATGTAAATACATACCAAAGTCCATTAAAATTTCACCAGCAATGCGTCTGGTTCCAATTTGCCTCTTAATTTCACTATTCATGGCTCTGAAAATTAATTAATAAATAAGTGAATATTTGGTATGATATATTGTATAGTTTGGTGTGGTGTGCTTGGATATGGTATGGTGAGGCGGTTTGTGACGTGGTATTTTGTGTGGTGTGGTACTTTGGTGTGGTGGTATATGTGGTGGGGTATGGTAACTAGTATTCTAAGGTTGTATATGGCGTGCCCTACTATGGTTTGGTCAGGTATATGGTTTGAAATAGAGTGGTGTGTACGGTATGGCGTGATTGGATATATAATATGGAGTGATATGGTATGTCATGTGGTATGTGGTCAAGTATTGAATAGCATGGTGGAGTTTCGAATTGTATGGTGTCGAATGGCGATGAATGGTATGGTGTGGCGGGAAATGGAGTATTGTATGGTAGATGTTGTATTGCATGGTATGGTGTGGTGTTGTGTGGTGTGGTGTGATAGTATCAGGTAATGAGGAATAGGGTGTTGCATTGTATCGTCATTGTATATGGTGTTGTGTGGTGTGGTATATTTATCATGGTATGGTGTGGTGTGGTGTGGTGTGGTGTGGTTGTATATGGTATGGTTAGGTGGTCTTTGCAGTATTTGTTGTATGGCGTGCTCTTGTATGGCATGGCATGGCATGGTAACTTGTATGCTATGGATGCATATGGTGTGCCATGGCATGGTGTGGTAAGGTATATGGTATGGTGATCAATGGCATGGTAGGTATTGTACGTGATGGTTTGTGTCTGGTATGGTAGAATGGTGGTGTGGTGTGGTGTGGTAGCTATTGCATGTGATATGGTAGCATGGTGTGTTGGTATACAGTGTGGGAGTATATGTTGCAGTGCTGTGTGGTAGTATACAGTAATCAGAAATACAGTTTTCTTCCAGAAGGGGAGGTGGGCTTTTCTCAAACAAAATGATGAACCAGAAATTGTATGTTTTGGCAACTGAATAGGTATGTAGCATTTTACATAATCCCAGGAAAAGCTGCATTTGCCTTTTTCGTCTTATTATGGCATATACATTCAGGATACAAAGATCATCCCATGGCTAAACCAGTATCCTACCCTGTACAGTTCCCCCTCGAGCTGTATCCTCCCTCGACCCTTCGGGTCTCAGGAGGATACAGGCTCTCAGGGGAACTGTACCGGATAGCATACTGATTTACCCATGAGATAACCTCTGAGTATGTGATGGTTTGTGTCTGGTGTGATGTGGTAGGTACTGTATGCCATGGTGTGTATGTGGTATGGTAGTTTGGTGTGGTGGTATGTGGCATGGAAGTATACGGTAATGATCGAGGAATTCGGTATTGTATGGTATCTTTTATAGTGTATTGTATCGTTATATATGGCAAAGTATGTTGAGTGGTGCTTGCTTTATTGTACGGAAGTGCGGTATATGGTATGGGCTGGTGTGGTATGGTATGGTAACTGGTATGCTGTGGTTGAATATGGTGTGGTATGGTATATGATACAAAATAGAGTGGTGTAAATGGTATGATGCGGTATGCTATATTAGGGAGTGGTATGGTCTAGTATGCGATATGTGGTAAAATATGGAATTGCTTAGTGTAGTTTTGAATTGTTTGGTATGATGATGAATGGTATGGTATGGTGAGGAATGGTATATCGTATGGCAGAAACTGTACGTGATATTTTGTACCTGGTATGGTGTGGTGTGGTGTGGTGTGGTAGGTATTATATGCCATGGGACATATGTGGTATGGTAGTATATGGTGTGGGGGTGTATGGCAATGAGGTATACAGTGTTATTTGCCATTCTTTAGTGTTGTTTCTTGCGGTATGATATATTGTATAGCTCACCTGACCTCAACTCACTAAACCTTGGCTCCACTCAATACAGCTCGCCTCACCAGAGCTCACCTGGCCTTGCCTTACTTCCCCTCACCTCACCACAACTCAGCTCACTTCATCTCAGCTCGCCTCACCTCAACTTGCCTCCATCATGCATGCTTCACCTCAATTTATATTACCTTACCTCGAATCACCTCACCTCGACTCACCTGGCCTTAACTCCCCTCCCTTCACCTCGTCTCATTTCAGCTCAGCTCAACTCTGCTTACCTTCCCTCACACTAGCTCGCTTCATGTCAACTCATCTCACCTCAACCTGCCTCATCTCATCTTGCTTCACCTATATTTGCCTCAATTCAACTAACTTCACATCAACTCGCCCAATTTAACTTGCTGGCCCTCAACTCGCCTGGCTTCAGCTCACCTCATGTGACTTAAACTCACCAAACTGCAAATCGCCTCACCTGAACTCTCCTGAATTTTACTTGCCTAATATTACCTCGCCTCACCAAAATTCACTTGATCTGAACTCCTCTGACCTCCACTTGCCTTACTTCAATTCGAATCACCTCAACTCAGCTGACCTGACCTAAAATCACTTGACCTCAACTCACCTCACCTCAAGCTGGCTCACCTCAGCTTGCCTAACATCAGGTTGTAAAACCTCAAGTTGCTTTATTTTGCATCATCTAACCTCGCCTAATCTATTTTTTTTGACTCACATCAACTAGCCCCACCTAAACTAAACTTAACTCACATCATATGGCTTATTTCCAGTCTTTCTGGTGGATCTAAACTATGTTTGTGACAATAATACATCAGTTGATGTACTCCTCTAACGAGTCTTTCTGCATTGGGGAATTTCACCTTCATAACACCATGGCCACAATCTTTCAGGGCCTCTTGCCAGGCAATACAGTCTATTTTGTTGTCTGTGTGTACCGATCTGTTCAAAATTCTTTTTTGAAGACTTGCAAAAAATGTTTCAGAATCCATTTTATCATGATTCATGCAACAAAATGTAAAATAAAGGCTGTCATCGGGTTGACTCCAGTCCACACCCATTGTAGGCCTAAGGGGGTTCAGGGATGAAACCACCATTACATTTACTGTACATTTTCATATTAGCATAAAGGCATGTAACTTTTGTTGCGTCACTTTGTAAAATAAAATACCTGGTGTTGTAGGAACATCTTTCATTGAAAATGTGCAAGAAAAAAAAGGAAATTATCCGACCAGGGCCAGTGAGCCAAAGCTGCAATCAGGAATATTCAATCAGTTAGGGCCACTGGCCAAATCTTGTCCTACCAATAAGGGTCCCTCTCTCCCACAAAAAACGTATCGGCTGTATTTCCAACACGTTTAGAAAAATAGATAGGTTGAGCTATTACATTGGAGAGGGGGAGGCGGGACAGACTGGGGAGCGACTACTCCCTGGTGCCGTGGCCTTGAAGAGCCGGGCCCCGACGATGCCGGGCACTTCGAGGGAGGACCCCAGTCAGATAGAGGTCACCCTCCTCCGAGATAAGGGAGCAGCCGGTAGCTGGGACCGAACCTCTGGCAATCTTTGCTCCGGGGGGTCGTGGGGGAGTACCTCTGGCCAGAACTGATAATAATCTGCATTACCTGGAGCCACAGGCCCATCGAGCTGGGAATCAGCCCTTTGCTTTGGACAAAATCGGGCAAATCCGAGAGGCGAAGGCCCCGTGACTCTGTGATAACTCGCAGAAAGTGGGTCATGCTGTCCTGCCATTCAGCAGGTCGAAGGTATCCTGGGCCCCTTGGTGGTGTGCTACCTAGTGGCCCTGCCGGTTCAATTGCATCCGGCAGTGGCCGCAAGCTGACCGGACATCCACATAAAAAGGTAAGTGGACAGCGTTGGCATGGCAACGCATGTCCAGCACATTCCGGCTGCAGATAGGACACTGCTGCGGCCTGTCTGCTGAGTGTCACTGGCGGCTCCTTGTGGGAACCGTATGGGGTACTTCCCGGGGGCCTCTATGGGTGAGAGCATCCACCTGATTCGCCGGCATCCTGGCAATATTGGCAGCATTCTTTCTCTGGCCCAGGTGAAACCTGGCAAAGCCTGGCCAGTCAGCAGAGCTTGTGGACTCATCCGAGTCCCACCCCTCTCGGCTCCGTGAAGAGCGGGAAGCCCCACTCTGGTGATCATCCACTGCTGGGTCTGGGATAACTGGGGTGACCGGATGATCCAAAGGCCCCCAGGTCAGGTCAGTAGTGGACTCCCATGAGGGCAGTGCACTAGTGACCACCGGGTCAGGTTGTGGTGTGGTACCCACGTGCATGTCAGGCTCTGCCTCTGCATCGGGAGCCTCTGACCTCAAGGTCAACCTCTCAATCAATCAGAGAGTGCGCTCCATGTAAGCCAAGAGACGGTGTAGCCCTGATCTGGCATCCTCAGGGGACTACTGGTCAATGCTGGACTCGCCTGATGCTTCCCAGGCACCCAAAATCCATGCCACTGGTGCGGGTGGCCTACATAACAAAAAAGTAGGCTTCGGGACAGAAACCCGGAAACATGCTGCAGTGGGAGCATCAGGCAGGTTGATAGGCCGAGGACGGAAATGACTGGGTGAGGGCGGGACATCCGCTTCATTGGGAAGTCCCTGCTGGCGATCCACCATTGACTGAGGGGTTGAGGTAGGAGGGGTCGGCACCCGAGGAGACTTGCGAGTGTGCAGAGCCTCTCCTTGAACCGGTGGGGGTGTCATCCTCTCCTCCACAACTATTTATGCAGCTGCATCCATCTCTGCTGAGGGGGTTGGCCTTGAAGGGGCCTGTGAAGGTGCCTCACCCTTGTTTTTTTGGACCAGGGCCGCCCATCTGGGCTACTGTTGGTCAGCTGGGTGAGACTTCTGTGGATGGGACACTGGCAGAGATTGGTGGACAAGCTTGCGAGTCCGGGCCCAAATTATCAAAGTTCTGCTGGAAAACCGCAATGCCCGGATATCGCAGGACTGTCAAATGAAATGGTGGGTACATGCTCACTGGTCGCATGGCAGTGGCACCTGGAGGGGGGTGTACCGCTGCGACTGGGCCGCCATCGGCAGCCATAGTTGGCAGGCCATGCGAATATTGTATCTGGACCCCCTGGGGTCCTTGAACTAAAGGCCATGCAGGGCCTTGGAACCAGGCTGGCTCCAAGGGTTAGAAGCAGTTGGGTAGTTAGGGTAATTAGCAGAGGGAGCATGCTGCCCTCCCCCGAGCTGCTGGATAACAGCCCACTCACTTCTGGATGGTTCTATAATTCCGGCATCCAGCAGCTTGTGCAGATGCGCTTCCTCCTCCTTTTGAAAACCCATGGGGGTAAGTCACACCTGGTCCTTGAATGGGGGTGTATCACCCATTTCGATATGATGGGTAGCACCCATGAAATGCCTGAGGTCCATATCGTGTTTGGCAAAAATGTCTTCAAATTCAATTAGGACTGTTGCTAGTTTTTGACGTTCCTCCACTGCAAGGTTCTCACTCGCTTCCAGAAACATAGTCTGCTGGTGTTCCGGAAGATCCTCTGGCTCCAGAGCCCTGGCAAAGGGTACCTCTCCAATCCTGCCTTCTGAGTCCTCAGAGGTGCTGTTGACTCCTCTCTGAGACTCGGGGGCATGGTCCTCCTGTCCCTCAATCTGTTGGGTGTCCCCCATTGCCGGGCCTTCCGAAGGTGTGGACGTCTCAGAGGAGTGGTCAACCCCCCTCTGAGACCCAAACTCTAGGTTAAGTTCTGGTTGATTCTCCCCCCCAGGGGTCGTGGACTTCGGCTCCCCACCGGGGGACTGGTCTGGCTTCTCAACCTCGACCGAGAGCCCAAGGCACATACCTGCCTAAAAAACAACCTCCTGTGCTGACAAATTTACCATGGGTATGAGGTCTGTCTGCATGTATGCTAGGGAGGCTCCAGCCAGGACATCCTCATGAACCTCCATGGGCTCCATAACTGCCAGCGTCTCCTGACTAGGGTGCTCTGAATACCCCTTTACAATGCTGCATGAGTCATGTGGCAGAGCTACATTTTTCTTTAGCAGTACGCGGCTGACCTTATTTGTAGGCCTACTAGGGTCCTGGGTTGGGATTCGCATGCCCGCAATCCAGAACCCTCCTGGAGCATGGATAATGGCATCCACGGCTTGAACAAAATCCAGGCCTAATAGTACATCCTCCTGCATAGGGGTTATGAATACAGGCCACAAAGGGCGGTCTGGTTTCCCAAGGTGATGTGGACACTAACTCCCTTCCGGGCCGTCACCACTGCATCCTTCTCAAATCCCCTCAGCCGCACGGGAGGTAGATTGGATAAGGGGCCTCCAGGGGCGATTTTAGCAAAAAGGTCCTCTGAGGCAATGGTAATCTCGGCCCCTGTGTCCACCACTGCATCCACCATGTGACCCTCTACCTCCCTGTTTCCCTGCTGGGGCTTGGGGCTGGGAGAGCGGCGGTGTGGGCAATCACGACGGAAGTGTCCTTGTTCCCCTCATCTGAAACATTTGTAATTCCGTGGAGATGCGCTTCTTTGACTTGCTGGTCCATGTGAGTGGGGTTGCCCCTCCCTTGAGGTGGCTGTCCCGCCTTCGCAGCGATTCCGTATTTTCCCAGCATCCTGAGTTAACTTCTTCATAGCTTCAACCAGGTGGGCCAGCTGGTTTTATGGACTCCATGCTCTGGGACTCAAGGCACCCCAAGTGATCCTCATAGGCCTCCTATCCCTTCTGAGTGTCTTGTAGGTGGAAAGCCACCTTCTTGCTCGGCACTATGGCACGCCGTTCTGCAGGATGTGGGGCGCATCCCCCTCCAAGTCTGAGTCACTGGGGAAACTCACCTGCCGAGCAGCCATTCTTTTCTCCCGATCTTTCCCAGGGTAACCTGAAAATGGAAATCTCTTGCACGAACTCGGCTCATTGCTTCATTCAGAGTGTGTGGCTCACGGCCCAACACTTCATAGGCAACCCTCTGATTTCAGAGACCCATCAAGAAAGTGCTCACTGCCACTTCATATCTGGTGTCTTCCCCAGTTTCAAAGTAGGCCTAGCCTGTGACACCAGTCGACTTATTTCTTCAGCAAACTCCTCCAGGCTTTGTTTATGCTGTTTGAGCTCGCTGAGCCGAGCTCGGAGGGTGATGGGGGGATCTGTTACCCCGAAGCTGCTTTGAAGTCCATCCTGGATTTGCTAATAAGTGAGTTCTCCATGTTCGTCCAGGTTCACTAAATAATGCTGGGCGGGTCCTTGTAGGTACTCATAAAGCACGTTGACGCGATCATTCATTGTCCACCGGTACTCCTGGGCCATACGTTCTAGAGGAAGAATGAAACATTGCCAATCAGTCGTACCATCGTAGGTTACCAGTTTACTCTTCGGACCATCCCTCCACCTCCCAGGTGCATTTCGCTCATGAGCACCATGGCGGAATTCATCACGGCGTGATCTCTGGCCAGGGCTCGGGTCGGCTGGTCCTCACGCCCAACACCACCCTGACCTGCATCAACCTGCTGGCCTATCCTTGGTACATTCCAGGCAGCATGATTTCTCTGTCGGGCCCCATTTTGGCCCCTCGCTTCCAGGTTCAGGACTCCGTTCTGAATGACTCGATTCCCCTTTCTATTACGGCCATCAACCAGACGGCCTGGTGCCTCAAGGCACATATTTGGTGGCCTGGTGGTGGTGTCAGCCTGGAGCGGTACTGCTTCCCCTTGAGGCCTGGAATTATTTGCAGGGGGTAGGGGAACTACTTCGGCCCCTTGTCCCACTCCAACATCGTAGTCGGGAAGTCCCATCCCCAATGGCCTAACGGCTAGCTGTGGTGGCGTGGCCGGGACATATCCTTGGGCTCCCCCTTCACCTTGCCCCTGCCCTCGTATGGCCATTAACAGTTGCTGGTGGTACTGCCTTTCCTCCATCGAGCGTTGTTGGTAATGCTGCTGTTCCTCTTCTTGCCATTAAGCTAGCATATCCAGGAACCGATGCATAGCTTGATTCATGGGTGGGAGTGCCCCGGGCTGCAGGTCCGTGACCTGTGCACTTTTGCCCTCAGGGCCTCCATCACCCCGGCCCTGGTCTGGAACCCCTTCCGTTGTCGAAGACGAGCGACCCTCAGACCCACGAAATTCTGCTCCTTCCACTTGCTACATGGTGGAATCACGTGCACTACAGAGGTCGTAGCCCTCTGCTAACTCACAGATCCTCTTAGGCTGCATGGGGTTTGACACTTAAGTACAAGTAGGGCTGTTATCACAGGTACCCTTAGGTGACCACAGGTACTCTTAAGTACAGGTAAGCTAGGCAAAGGTGTACATTTAAGTACGACTGTGGGCACACAAAGGTCCCACTTGCCTTGGCTTGGGGGGTGGGGGCTTGGGAGACAATCTGAGTCAAAAAACTTAGCTCGATATTTTACTGATTTATCTATTTTATTATTAACATCAAAACTTTATTTCCCTTGTTATTACTATAATTATTGCCCCCATTTTCCTTTATTTATTTATTTGTTTGTTTATTTATTTATTTATTTATTTATTTATTTATTTATTTATTTATTTATTTATTTATTTATTTATTTATTTATTTATTTATTTATTTATTTATTTATTTATTTATTTATTTCTGTATTTATTTATTTATTTATTTATTTACTTATTTATCTATTTGTTTGTTTCTGTATTTATTTATTTATTTATTTATTCATGCATTTATTTATTTATTTTTCCTCCAGAACAAGGGACACCCCTTTTTTTTTTTTTTTTTTTTTTTGAGATCCCGCACCTGGTTTACCTGTTTATTGATTACTGTTATTTATTTAATATTTTCCTCTCTGTTCTCTCTTTTTTTTTCTTTCCTTTTTCTTTTTCTTTTTTTTTTTTTTTTCTTCTTCTTGTTTTCCCTTCCGAACAACAGGGAATTTATTAAGTTTATTGAAAAAGAGAGAATATTAAGGGATACTTTGGCCCCAATCAAATGCAACTCGAACAGCCACTTTGCTTCAGTTCGGCTGGGAGGTGGAGGCGGGGGGGGGGGGGAGGGTGGCTGGTAAAGAGCAGTGACAAGTGCCACTCGCTACCTTGTCCACTCACAAGAGGCTGCCTGTCAGCGAGGTTTTTCAAAGGAAGTCTCCGCAGATTGTTGCCGACACTTTATTGGCCCATTGCATGCCATGCTAATTATCCATGTTTCCATTCTCTAAACAACCAAGGCCTGCGATCCGCGTGACGTTACTGGTGGGTAATTGCCCTGTGTCGGAAACGTATAAACAGTAACGCTGGGCTGGTCTATGACAAACAAACCTTGTACACCGAGGGGTCGGATGAGCGGATTACCCGCGGTGGCCTGTAGGTCTTGGACCAGTAACCTAGGCCTAATGCATTTACATGTTAAAATAGCGACATTCGCTGGCTTATTTCTCCTATTTGAAACGTAAAACTGCAACTTCCTTGGCATTCTGCTTCAAGTTTATACCGGTAGCAGCAAATTAAAACCAAGAAAATGGGGGGTCATGTGATTAGATTTTTTTTTACAGGTGCATGTGTGTACCTTACCTCCATGACTGACCGTTCTGCGCCAAATATGTCTCCAAAAATACACAAAGTTATCACATGATTTAAAATATTTCTAGAGTAGCAGTGCCTTTCTAAAACTCACAGTTGATAAGTATTTTCCTATCCAAAATGATGACAGGACTTAATTTGGGATGCCCTGCTCCTGTGATATTAACATCCAATAGACACAGCAACAGTATTCAGTACTCGATCAAAAGTTGTGGATCAGTTGACCCGACCTTGAGAGGTTACTGGTCCAAGACCTGTAAATCACTGATATAGTCAAACGTGATATGGGAGGTCCCACTCGAGGAAACTCAGCGGTGGCACTCCGTATATGCACACAAGGCACTACAATGCAATCAGACTACCCACTATACGGGACATGTTACGTGGGGTGACCTCCCTCAGATACGAAATGCACGCCTGCAAACATGCATTCGTGATCGTCGATCTTCAGACGCACGGGAAACAAGTTTCCCCGGCTTACACAATAAAAATCAAAATAAGATTTTGATAATAACTGATTACTACGAGCTCTTAAACGCACAATAACGAGTATTCTACCCTGAAAAGGCGGACTTCTGAGGAGATACGGCTTGGCCGTGTTCAGCACACCGCAACAGGTGCACGTACAGTGAAACCCCGTAATAAAATAAGCACCAGTCGTGATGGGAAGACGTCCCTGTATTTTGCGATTACTGGCGCCAAACGTCTCTCTTTCTTTCGAGAGGAGGTTTACATTGTCATGCAAAGCTAAAAACCTTCTACAATTGTATTTTAATCAACAAATTTCGTGGATTGCGTGTTACAAATCTACTGCGAGTCACGTCGTGCGATTACGCGGCAGCACTGCGCATGTGCAGAGGATGTAGCGTCCATGACAACCAGAGGGAATTGACAGCCACGGGCGTGAACGCTAATTGGTACCAGCTCCCGTTTATGGGATGCTGATAACCACCCTGCTGATACAGCGACAAAGGATGCCACCGATGGGATGTGAGTTATGGTGCCAGATTGCCTAATAGCGAACACTTCCGCATATCAGAGGAAAAGATCCAACTGCCGCTTGCCCTACGACCGTGGGAAAAGGGCCGTTACCGTCCTACCGATGAAGCGGAGACTCGGAAAATCGTACCATGCCGTCGAAATTTCCTTCAAAAGTTCACTTTTGGAATACCTCGTCAGATCACTGATTTGTTTACAACAGTAGCTGAATTCTTTCTTTTTCTTTCTTTTAGCTGTCACTCGTGACAGTATCACTTTAAGGGTCCCTCCCCCTTTTACCCTCACATCATTCTGCTGCAGTTTTGCCATGTTTTCAATGTATTAAAGTGATGATATTTAAATTTTGTGTGTTTCTTTTTCTGTTTAATCCAGTCAAGAAAGCTTGCAGGTCAAGTAAGGTAGCTTCTACTATCAATAACATATAGGTGTACTTGTACTTACCTGTACAGGTGAGTTACAAAGGGGCAAAATTGGTAGAGATCAATAATTTTTCTCATGTTTGGTGGTAATTTTTTCACAATAGCCTTCACTTGCAAGTTTTCTTAATTTAATTGTGCTGCATTGATAATTGTTCTCTAGTTTCTGTCAATAGTACAATAAAATACCACTAAGTGTCTCTAGCAGCTGCTAAAAATCCAACTCTGCCAGCAAGTGGCCTGCCTGGCCTGCCAAATGTTCCCAGTCAGTCACACCCTTAAATTGAATTTCTGTTGCCTTGGTATTTACATTCTCAGTACAAACATACATGTAGGGAGCAGACCATCCATAAATTTGCTTTATTTACATCATTAAAAGCCAAATGCAGACAAAATTTAAAACTTGTTGGGAAAAACATTTGACACAAAGCCGCAGAAAATCAGAAATACTTAGAACACAGAAATTATCAGATGTACAAGTCAACCAGAGGACAAATAATGAAAGTTAACAAAATAAGAGCTGACAGAAGAAAAAAAGGCCAAAAAGAAGTTATCATTTCAAACATGGGAATACCTATGCAAAGTTGAGACTCAAACAACAGGCATCAACTAAGGACTGGGAACCTGGTGTACCCGTTTGTGCCAAGAAGGCAAGGCACACGATATTTGAGACTCGCTCAGATTTGAATAATGTTGAGCAGCATGGCCGGAGGTGGGCCGTCAGAATTCATGGCTTGAATGTGTCCCCAAAACCATGGGAAGAAAATGGAAAGCAGATCGCTAGTGATTTTTTCAAAGAACGTTTGAAGCTTAGTATTATTCCTGTGGAAGAAATTGACTGTGCACATAGAGTGGGAAAAAAGTAGACGGCAAACAGCCTGTCTGAACCCCCCCCCCCCCCCCCCCCGAAATTGAAAACTACTGGCTCGTATTTGGGAAGGTATGGGCCAAATCCAAAGCCGGCAGAAAGGTGCAAGTAAACATTATGGACGACATCGATAAACTTATACAGAATTAAACATGGATGTTTGGCTCTTCCATAGAGCTGCTGCCCCCTGTTGACTTTTTGACATTTGTCCCTTCTATCAGTCTTTTATGAAAGTTATAATTATTTGCACTAGATATTTATATTGAAAATTTCTTATTGATTGCTCCAATGTTACTACTTTATCTTGAATGATCACCTGTGTTTACATTCCTGCTATGACTTTAATATCAATACAAGCTAATATTCCTGCTATGACTTCAATATTGATCCAGGTTAATTCCCTTTTGAGACTATGATGCCTATTGTTGGGGTCAATTCATGCTGCAATGTCAATCTGTGAAATAAATTCAATGGTTTGGTTAACAGCATTGACATGAAGGTGATTTATGAGGATGTAGTTATTGTTTCCTTCGTAAATGTGTTCGATAAAAGCGTATGATATATTAAACGCTTGTAATGCCAATTGGGGTATTTATGCAATTTATATAGTTATTTCTCCGGCTATATCATTGAGATACACATGGCTCAGTTGTTTCTATTCATATTGTGTATAGTTGTCTTGAGTACCAATTGTGAAATGGTGTATATTGATTCATTTATCTGTATTCTTTGTGTAGAGCTGAAAGTGTAGTTAATATCAAATGAAACTCACTACCATGACAGTCGGAATGTCGGGGCTGAATCGTGGTGAATATTAAATCAAACTCATTTACTAACAGTGGTCGGAATTACAATCCGTGATACAAGTTCAGACGCTGGAGCACTGGAGCTCCGTTTTCCCATTTGATTTTAAGTAAACAGAATGTATAGACTTATTGTTTTTGACTGCTTCTGGAATGAAAATTACATTTGGGATCTAGCTATTATATTCTTTTACCTACTCTATATGGAAAGTGTCATATTTCTAAATATGATTATGGTGGTTTTCTTTTTCATTTTCTTTTTTCTTCTTTAAATCATATCAGGTTGCCGAATGGTACTTGCAGTAACCTATGCTGCGGCTTACATTTTGATTTCGGCCTATCATATTTTATTATGTAGTGAGCCTATTTGCCTCAGTCTCTTATGATACATGCAATGTATGATACCTGTATTTGACCCCATGCTCCTTATTTCACATATTGATGTATTGTATGCAGTGTGTAACTTTTATACTCTATTTTTCCACTTGAAACAGAGAATAATCAAGACAGATATTGCAGTTTCAGTCGTTTAATTTGTATAGATTAACGAGGTCTACTGTACACTTACTATGTGGTTATTTGGTAACTTGAACCTAGTGTGGATCTGTTGTTTTAACCGGCTAGATGTTTAAACCGTTAAAATGTGGAACATCTGTTTTTCAGTTTTGTTCTTTTGTCGCGGCCAACATTCTGCATGTTGGTTGCGACAAATAAATTCTTTGCGCAGGGGCTGAATCGTATTGAATATCAAATTATATTACTCACTACCATGGCAGTCCGAAGCACAATTCGTGATATAATTTTAATTACCATGGCAGTCGGAAGGACACTCCGTGATATAAGTTTAATTTAATTCCATGGCTAACATCATTGAGATCAAGTTGGCTACGATGATTGGATCATGATTTATATATAATATTATGACGCGCGATGTGTAAATTGTAAGCTACAAGTCTCTTCTTTTTTTTTCCTCACAAGTATTTGTAGTACAACCGGAATAATACATTTCATTTAAATTTTGTTTGACAATAACCTTAAAAAGTTGTTTACATATTATGCGCTGGTAATGTTAGTAGTTTCTCCAGTTACATCAATGAAATGTGATGATGGGAGTCATTTTAAGACGACATTTAGTAGGTGAGGTCGGAGTTGGCAGCTTTTCGGATGTTTTAGCTGAATTTACATCTTAATGTACACGGGCGCTAGAGGACTGGGGCTCTGTTTTTCCTTTTGATTTAAACTACATGCATTATAATGTATAATATAAGTCTTTAATAAGTCTTTCAGTTTGTTCATTTGTCGTAACCGACATTTCGACAAATGTATGATTTCACTTACTTTAATTAATTAAATGTTCCTGCCACTTGATATGAAAATCACCATTAATTTACGCCGTTATCGTACCTTATTTTTGAGTGAAGTTTTGTTATGACTTACTCATTGAGATAAGTATATTCTATTTGCTTTATGCCACAATTTGCTTAGATTATTGTACCAAACGGCACTTGAGAGGAATTTCTCTGCTTTATCACTGTAAATGTCTTTGTCTTATTTTTTGTTTTTTTCATCACGTACTGGAGATAGTAGGTCCTATCTCCTTTACATTTTGCTATTTTTTGTTTTTTTTGGTCGTCGTGTATATTAGCTGTGAAAGTACTGATACTTTCTCAGACCCAACTGTTTCAGGGTTTTCAGGTGAATTTTATTTGTACAGATGTTTCTTTCTATTTCATGTGTCTTATTGGAGAATATTTATTACTATTGTCGTTTTTGTATCTCTCTGTAACTTTGGTATGAGAGGTTCATTGGTTGTCTTCTCGGATCATGGCTAATTCTAGTACGATTTCAGATGGTCTTGGTGGATTTGACGCTAATTTTTAAACTTTATTGTTAGATCTACATACAGTTCATAATGAAAACGACCCAAATTTACTAGAACCCCAGCTAATCAGTCTCCACATTTTGATACTGATCAACTCATAAACCATTTAAAAAAATGCAAAATCACTTTACAATTATCAGTCTAAATTGTGAATCACTTAATGCTAAATTCGACGAATTACAAATTTTATTACATAATTTAGAAGCACATGACTGTTTACCGAGTGCTATTTGTTTGCAAGAAAACATGGCTCAGTAACGACTCCGATCTGTCTCTCTTACAATTGGAAAATTATGATTTAATTTCACAAGGTAAAATATGTTCAACCCGTGGAGGCTTAGCTATTTATCTAAGGGATTCTTCTAGTTATAAATTAATTGATGTCTATTCCCAGTATGATATAATTATATGAAGGTCAATTTATTGAAGTAAAAATTAATAATATTGATAAAAAGTTGGTCATTGGAAACATATATAGACCTCGGCGGGACTTAAATGAAAATTATAATACTTTTATTGATGAATTAACTGTTGTTTTGAAAGATATGTTACAGCTAAAAAGTGAAGTAATAATAGCTGGTGATTTTATTATTGATCTCTTAAAAATTCACGATAGACCTGTCTTTGGCCAGTTCTTTGATTCAATTACATCTTCAAGTTTTTTTCCTCAAATTACATTCCCCACAAGGCTTTCTGCTCGCCGGGGAACTATCATTGATAACTTTTTAATAAAATTAATTGACACAAACATAATATCCTCTAATTCAGGTATCCTAATATCTAGCATTCCCGACCACTTTTCATATTTCATCTGTGTAAATGTTGCTAATACGAAAAATGATATTCCACCTAAATACCTCCAGATTTGTAATCCAATACCTGACGCTGTGAATAAATTGAAAAAAGAATTAAATGATGCTCGCATTTGTGACCACTTAAATATGGATTTGCATAGTGATCCAAATGTATCATTTTCTTTTCTGCAAGCTGTTATCACTCGTGCACTTGATAATCATTTTCCAATTAAAACGGTTAAATATAAAAAGCATAAACACAAAAAGAATCCGTGGATCACTCAGGGAATCGTTCGGTCTATCTCAAGAAGGGATTACCTCCATAAGTATTTGAAAGAACTTCCTCATGATAGTGAGGAATGTGAAGTTCGTTCTAATAATCTTAAAACTTTTGATAAAATTTGGAAAACAGTATACGGGTAGCTAAGAAAGATTTCTTTAAGTCGCGTTTTGAAAGATATAAAAATGATATTAAGAATACTTGGATAACTATTAATGGTATTCTGAACAGACATAAAAAGAGAAACAAATTTCCAGAGTATTTTCAGATAAATGGTGAGACTGTTAGCGATTAAACCGTTATCGCTAATAGCCTTAATTCATTTTTTATCAACATTGGTCGTAATTTAGCCTCCTGGATAGATACTCCTGCGGAATATTCTTTTAGGAGCTGTCTTACGAGCCGTATTGCTCATTCTTTTACTTTTAATCTTATTACTGAGAATATTATCCTCGATATTATAAAAACATTTACAGGTAAACAAAGCTATGGTCATGACAGATTATCAACAAATATATTAAAGCTCATTAAACTGGAACTCTCTTTTCCGATAACTTTAATTGTAAATCAGTCACTGGCGACTGGAGTATTCCCCGACTTATTGAAGATAGCAAAAGTGGTGCCAATTTTGAAGAAGGACGACCCCTCACTTATGGCAAATTACAGGCCTATATCAGTATTGCCCGCAATTTCAAAAATTTTTGAAAAAGTACTGTACAATCAAATCTCTGAGTACTTTAAATTA
Source organism: Hermodice carunculata (assembly GCA_964020975.1). Lineage (NCBI taxonomy): Eukaryota > Metazoa > Annelida > Polychaeta > Eunicida > Amphinomidae > Hermodice > Hermodice carunculata. The sequence continues at coordinate 26,228,931 of OZ026612.1, forward strand.
TACAATTTATTTTATGATGGTCAGTATGGTTTTCGTGAAAACCATTCTCTGAACTTGCAGCTTTGGAATTTATTGATCGTATATTATTAGATATGGATAAGGGGAAAATCCCCATTAGTATATTCTTACATCTTTCCAAAGCTTTCCGACACCTTGAATCATGATATTCTACTTTATAAATTGAGATATTATGGTGTCAATGGTATTGCGTTAGATCTTTTAACAAGTTCTCTAACAAATAGAAAACAATATGTTGTTTATGAAGAGATAAACTCCAACTCTTCAGAAATCTCTACCGGCGTTCCCCAAGGGTCAATTTTAGGTCCTCTTCTCTTCCTTATCTATCTTAATGATTTTAATTTAGCTTCTGCTTTCTTCAAACTCATTATAATTGCCGATGATACAAATTTATTCACTTCCATTTGTCCTGTAGATCTTACTGGTTTAAACTGTCAAGCCTCTTTATTTATCAGTGCTGAAATCTCGAGAATTAGCACTTGGCTGAAAGTAAACAAACTGTCCCTCAATATTAACAAAACAAAGTTCATGGTTTTTCATCAACCTCAACGGGATGTTATAGCCCCTACACTTGAGATTGATAATTTAAATATTGAATGTGTGGACGAATTTAATTTTCTTGGTCTGTTGCTTGACAAGCATTTGACATGGAATAGTCATATACAAAAAGTTGCACCAAAAATTTCACAGACAATTGGCATAATGAATAAATTAAAGAATTTTCTTCCTTCTTACATTTTACAAACTATTTACTGTTCCTTAATCCTTCCGAGATTCAACTATTGTGTTCTCGCATGCGTCATAAATCGGAAAGACTTGTAAAGCTTCAGAAAAAGGCCATTCGCATAATTAATCATAGTAATTATAATGCCCACACCGGTCCCATCTTCAAATCTAGAAATTTACTTAAGTTAAAAGATATTTACAAATTACAGGATTTAAAATTCTATTATAAACTCTTAAATAGTCGACTTCCTGTGTACTTTTCTACATTTTTGATTATGTCAACAAACCAAGTCCATGAACATGACACGAGAAGGCAGCAGTTATTAGTAATGCATACTCAACGTGTATTTGCCAAAAAATGTTTACGCCATGAAGTTATCCGTATTGTTAATGAAACCCCTCAAGCTGTCATTGAAAAAGTTCATACTCACAGTTACTTTCATATTATATAAAGAAAGCAATTATTCTGAACAACTCTGATACATGTACAATCCCAAACTGTTATATCTGTAGTACAAATTGATTCGTTAAAGCTAGATTTTTTTCTTTGGAAAAGCACGTATTCTGTAAATTTTACCAAAAATAATGGCTTTCATAATCACGAATATTTTTTGATACCATATGTTTGTAGGGTGGCACACATGATAGCGGTCTGATAAAGACCTTAATGTGTGTCTCCCTGACCAAGATATAATTTTACTTTTTTTTCTTTCATTAGTTATATTAAATTGACTTGAGTGTTGTAATCAACAAGTATATGGTTTTCATCTGTATGATTAATCTGGTCTAATAAAGTTCTTCCTGATCCTGATCCTGATCCTGATCCTTATTTCCATGAACATTTTGCAAATGCAAAGAGCAATTCAATTTATTTCATGGACAATGAAGGCAAACCCCTTGAACAGCGTGTGTTACGGCCGGGGCCAAGGGATAAATATTTCACCAATTGACACATACCTTTCAGGTGATAAAAACTGTGAGCTGGATACCTACCGCATTTTCCACTATGGAAAAAACCAACAAATGTGGAACGAGTGTGCAGAAAAAAACACCATCTATGGGAGGAAATCTGCCAGGGTGATTTGGAGTGGCATATTGAAAAAGAGCGCCAATTGGGTATCTGCTGGCGAGAAGTACTTACCTGCCAAAAATGTTCCTTTGTGAGCCCAGTGTATAAGCTACACAATGAAGTGGAAACTGACTTACCTGGCAAGAAAGATGCAGCTCCCAACCGAGCTCTTCCAGTTGGACATACACTGGAATATCAAATAATGGTATGCCGACACTTCTCATGGCCATTGGTATACCTGCCCCTTCAATAAGTGGCATGCAGAAACATTCCAACAAGATAGGTGAGAAATTGCAGCAACTCAATGAAGCAGATATGAAGAGCACCTGTTCCTATCTGTTAGATGCACATGAACTTAGAGGTCTTCCTCGGACCGCACCAATAATAGCTGAAGGTGATTTTAGGCACAACAACAGACTAGGGTCAGGCACAGGTAAAACACTTTTCCAACCAGCCAGTCAAGCTGTCTACACCATTGTTGAAAAAGTAACATCTGAAAGAAAAAATATCGGTATTAATTGCAAGAACAAACTGTGTGCTATAGCGGAGAGAATGCGGAACAAAGGAGAGACAGTAGTGTGTCCAAATCATCCTGGTCATTGCTCCGCAAATATTCCCTTGGACCATTCCATTGGTGACGAGAAAACCTGGGCTGAGGAGTGCGTAAAAAAACTGGAGGAACTTTCTAAAGAGAGACTGGACATTGACTTCTTTGTTTCAGATGGAGACTCCCAAGCAATTGAAGGTATTAAAAAGGGACAAGACAAAAACATTAAAATTGAACGTTTCCGTGATACAAGGCACCTAGCAAACAGTCAGAGACTCATGATAAAAAAGGTGGCCTTTAGTGACAAAATATTTCCTTTAATAAGAACAGATGTGAGGAAAAAACTTCAAAATAGGTTTGCATTAGAACTGTCTCAGCGCTGTACAGCAGAATTCAATGCATGTGATGAAAAATATGATGGTAATGCTGACAAGTTCACTTGAAAAAACAACTGAAGCTATTCTTGCATGTTATCAAGGTAATTGTTCAAAATGTCAAACTGATTCATTTGTTTGTCATGGCAGTAAGTGGAACTCATGGGAGAAATCTGTTTTACCTGTAGGTTTCTTTATTAAACCAAGTGAAAATGATAGTGAAAAGTTAAAGCAGTGTATTCAATTTAGACTTGGCAAGAAGGGGGTTTTGATGACACGGAGAAATCTCAACAGCCAAAAAGTGGAAGCTTGTAATAGGTGTTTTTCAGCTTCTGACCCCAAGGAAACAACTCGCTCTCGCAACATTTTTGGTAGAATCCATTCAGCAACACACAAATTAAATCATGGTTTGGCTAATTCAACTGTTTTGAATCTTCAACATGTTTCTGCCTCCATGTCACCTAGTAGCAACCTTGTACACCAACTTAAAAAGCAAAAAAATGTCATTTTGCAGCATAAACTTTATAATTAATCTGTTAAAAGGAAACGTCAGCCGCTACAGAAAAGAAAGAGGCTTTTGCACTCTATGATGCAAAAAACGAAAATATTGGCTACTCTTCATGCATGTTAGATGTTAATTATGTTTGCACTGAATTCATAGCTGCTCTGTGCACTCATAGATCAAAATGCAAACCTGAGGATTGTGCTGTACACATGACCAAACAATTACACAATTATGCAAAACAGCAAGGTTTAAATTACATAAGCCTACCCCAATCTTGCTGTACTTTCAATTTTGGAGTTCATTATCAGTTGATTATTCAAACAAAAAATCAATCCGAAGGGAAAAGGCATGGAGGTATATGTATTTGCGAGCATTTCCTTCCAATTTGCATGTAATTCTGCTGGCATTGACCTGCTGTGGTTCCGCAACCAGGTGGGAAACTTGTACACAACTTGGAACATGACGCAAATGGCTTATTTCCAGTGTTTCTGGTTGAATTAAAATATGTTTGTGACAATAATACATCAGTTGATGTACTCCTCTAACGAGTCTTTCTCCATTGGGGAATTTCACCTTCATAACACCATGGCCACAATCTTTCAGGGCCCCTTGCCAGACAATACAGTCTATTTTGTTGTCTGTGTGTACCGATCTGTTCAAAATTCTTTTTTGAAGACTTGCGAAAAATGTTTCAGAATCCATTTTATCATGATTCATGCAACAAAATGTAAAATAAAGGCTGTCATTGGGTTGACTCCAGTCCACACCCATTGTAGGCCTAAGGGGGTTCAGGGATGAAACCACCATTACATTTACTGTACATTTTTATATTAGCATAAAGGCCTGTAACTTTTGTTGCGTCACTTTGTAAAATAAAAAACCTCGTGTTGTAGGGACACATTTCATTGAAAACATACGAGAAAAAAAGGAAGTCTATAGATAGAATCGAAAGTTATGGCCGTGTTTACCTGTCATAGCCAGCAAACACGTGCTCCAAGTGCTGCTTGCCGGCATGATGTCACTGCGTATGAACCTGTAATTTGCCCTGTGTTTATAAAATCATTCACTGATAAGATGACTGGCAAACCAAACAAAACAAACAGGCTGATAACTTCATGTGATAGTCTGGCTGAAACAATGGGTTAATTACAGGTATATGGCTCTCAAAGGTGTCCGCACAATGAATTTAGGAACTACTTAGTGTGGTAACCAGCCCATATTTGGCTGCAATGGTGTATTCATACCTCATAGTAGAGACATTTTCGACTTCTTCTGCAGAACCGTCACTCATATTAAGCTGAAACATGGTGGATATGTTCCTTGTAGAAGGGTCAAACAAAATTGTTCATTATTTGGGAATGCTGCGGATTTCTGATTTTTGGCTCAGCTGAGCTTTTGTGAGGGTCCATTGTCCGTCCGTCGTCCACAATTCACATTTTCGACTTCTCCAAAATCGTTGGCCAGATCCACTTCAAACTTGGTGGGGATGTCATTACTCAAGAAAGATTTGACTTGGGAAGCTGAAATTTATATGAGACCTTACTTGGGATTTTAGATGGGTGACCTTGACCTTTTTTCAAGGTTACATGGCCACTCAAAATCATTGCAGACACACTGGTGAAAGATTTGACTTACAGAGATTGAAATTTTTGTGTGATTATGTTTCTATGAAAGACTTGTAAGACCTTGCTTGCATTGTGACTGCAGATGTTTCACCTTGGCCTATTTTTTAGATTTGGAAATGTCAACATAGAGTGTACCTTCAACATATCTGTAGATCATTGGAATCGGTATGCCTATTTATAAAAGGGTGACAATAAGTAAGGGCGCACGGGAAGACATTTGATTTTCTGTCGGAAAATCAGCCTGTTCTAGTTTTTTATTGTTACAGTGTTCCAAGGAAATTTTGATGAATGTGAAACAAATTGTAGAAAAAGTCAACTTTTCACGTTCACAAGATCGCCGCCTTAATACTAGAGAAGTATTACATTAAATTAATTTTATAACTGTTATGTCTATGTCATCCCATCCAGGGGACAATCCAACTTTTAGCTAGTGCTGAGATTATATCTCTGACTTTAATAATTCATTTGTATGTACATAATATATTATATATATATATATATATATATAGAGAGAGAGAGAGAGAGAGAGAGAGAGAGAGAGAGAGAGAGAGAGAGAGAGAGAGAGAACTACATAAGTTCATTCCATGTGTGACATAATCTTGGCAAAAGATCTGAAAGTACAATGATGTATGCATTATGTGATTTAGCAATCAACACAAAGCAATCAATGCTGCAGTGAGCAGCTTATTGTTTTTAAAGTGAAATTAACAACGTGCGTTTAGCCCAGACAAAACTGTGAATTGATTGATGCAACAGAGTCAATTCCATGTATGAAGCACTAAGCAACATTAGACACCCCTAGCCCATTGCCAAATTACCTCTATGTTTGATAATCATGATAATAGGAACAAAATTGTCTATCACCAAAATATTCAAAGAAAAATTATTGAGTTTAATTGCCAAATCTGGAAATCTGGTATTCTAGGCAGGTACATTGAGCTACGTGCACTCTGTTGCCTGCAAAATGCAGACACTTGAATAAATGAACCACCCACTGATATTTATCGTTATTCAACTCCTATGTGCACATTAACACTTAATTTTCAATATAAAATGCCAAATTGTGACAAAAGTAAAGTCATATCACACACGCACATACACATAAAATTGCAGTCATCAAATGGGATTGTAAACCCGTGCACTTGTGGCCGTGCTTCGTGCGACATCTAGGGGCATTAATTTGTGTAAGTCGGTGGGGTTGACTCGGAAGGGACAGTTGTGTCCCAACTTCATAATTTTGAAATATTTTAACAGTTACAATGTCTAATCTCACCTAGTAAGATTTTGCCAAGTAAGAGGGCCTGTAAAATACAACTGCATGCAATTCCATAGAAAAACCATGTTTTCATGTGGCGTGAAAGCCACTATCTACAGATAAAACCCCTATTTTGGCTCAAGTAATGACATTCATACTGTGCTTTCCCGGGTCATGAATGATGTCTGCACACTAATGTAAGGCCCTTTGATAAAGGTCTTGCTGCCTCTGCCTGTGGTGACAAGCGATGGGGATTGATTTAAATTAATTTTGCATTAACCCTGCACATTATCCATGGTAAAGTATGGCAAGTTACTTACAAAATATATGTTTATCAAAAGGTCATTCTATGGACCAGCTTAATATTGTGTGAGTTGGTAATTGCCTGAAATCAATGCAGGGCAGGAACTTTTGTAAGCATTCTTAAAGACACCAGAATCATTTCCAGTTATATGTATTCAACTCTAAATACATTTTTACACTTTAGTAAACTTACCCTTCGTTGCCTTTGACTTGTCCATATACTTCCTGTATGTGACACTGTTCCGGTTCATGTTATGAACATGAATCAAGTGTTTGTCCACTCTTGTAGCCTGCATTTGACAACCCTCCACTGGGCAGACCTTGAAGTGATGAGAAAATTGGCACTAGCGGTAATTGTTTATTTTGTAATTACTTGGATAGGATATACTTGTACATGTAGTACATCAGTTAGTTCCAGCATGCATGCTTTAAGTCATAAACTGGAACAACAGATGGAGGTTAGAATAAGGTGGGTAACACCCAGATAGAGAAGGTCCAGGCTAGGTCAGAGGTTGGTCCAAAACATTCTTAAATACAAGTACATATTACCTAGTTCTAAATGCTATACAACTCCATGCTTAGTTACTGTGCTTGGTTTTGACAGGGTAACTTTATATGCATACTGAAGCCTTGCATTTATAAGCAAACCTTCTCTCCTATGGTTTGTCTTTGCTGAATATTTAGCTTTGACAAGGAGCCGTAACTCAGAGATACATTTACAGGTAATAAGCTTAAGCTCTGAAACATGTTCGGTGTTGTTACCTGCTTAAGACCCACTTCAAAATTTGGGTTGAGTAAGCCTGTGTCTAAATTCTTCACTAGAACATGAACAACAGCATGATATTGCATTTCAGTATTATAAGATAGACAGGGCCAGGTAAGTCTATGGACAGTAAAGAGTTTAAACCGCGGACTAGGTTGCAGTGGCTTGGAAGTACCAGTAACTAGATTTACAGCAGCTAGGAGTGCCAGCGACTAGAAAGTGGTTCTATAGACATAAAGACTTAAGTGAAACAGTGAAAATGTCAAGTCAAACATCACACACACATATTCCTAACATCAAAACTATACAGCCAAATGTGAGGCATAGGAACAGCTGGTGGATGCAGGCTCCCTCCTCAAACTGGCTTGTGGGCCCATACATGCTTATCTGTGCTGGGTGGCCTCATCACTATGCATCTGGTGCATTTCTCGAAGGTAGCGCTTTATATTCTTCACTTATTTGTCACAAAAGACACAAGGCCAACGCGTTTTCTGGATTTAAAATCAAGAGCTCAAGAGAGATTTAATAATATGTGCAGGGTTGCCAACCACTGGGCACCAAATAGAGAATTTTTCATGGAGCCTTGTGACCATGTGAAGGCCATTAAGCGGGCATATTAAGCGGGCAGTTTAAGAAGTTGGGCGTCCGAGGGGGAGTAGCCCTCACTGAGAAAAAATGTTTTAAAAATTGAATCTTAAATAGTGCTCTCTAGAATGATCTAGTGCAATCTGAGTGGAATTTTTTTTACTCAGATCTGACATTAAAAAGAGTCACCAATTAAGTTTGCAAATGAAGTCCTACACTTGCCACTTTTTTTCGAAAGATAAAATAGACGGATTGAAAATAAAGTAAATCTCGTACAAAAGTATTAAAATTGTCAATACTATGTAAGCTTGCCCAAAATAGCTTACAACAGCTATTTTTACCAATGGATCGACTAAGTTAGGTGCATATTAAGTACTCTTGGTTGTGAAAATATGTTATGAATATTTCATTCTGTCATCGGAGTTTATTAATTTGCTGTATCAAGAACGGACACGGAATTAAGTACCTAATACTGAACCAAAGAAATAATGCAACCAAATTCCATCTTTGTGTTTCAAACCCTACTAAGACTCTATGTAAATGACTGGTCTTATTTTAGAGATTTCAAGTATTGGGAAGTGCACTGAATGACCAAGGTGAATATTTAAGCTGAAATGCAGAAAGTCCAAAACGGAAAGTCACAACATGTAGTATGGAAAGGATAAACCATATTTTAAGTCACATTCATGTTGTTTACACGATGATTAAATGACAAGAAGAGGATAAAAAAGACCAGAGCCATGTCCGGGGGCATGAATGTCTCGCCAGCGTAATTCAAGCCACTCCGAAGTTTTATATTGAGGGACGGACGTCCGGACGTCCGGAAAGTCCCGCCAACAGCTTATGCTGGCGAGACAAAAATTCATATAACCAGAAGGTGCCATGAGTGGAGTAAGCCATTCAGATTTTAAGTGACAAAAACACATTGGAAATGATGTCTAAAAATACTTCTTTGTCTGTATTCTTCCCTTACGGATCAAGTTTTTCAAACTAAAGCCAATTTAATTATTTCTAGCCCGTAAAGTCACTTTTGTGCCCATGTGTGCCATGGCTGTGAAATGTGTTGGTTTCTAAAGGGTAATAGCCTATCATTGAAGGGTAGAAATCTCGATTTTATTGTGTCTTTTTTCTTTATAGAATGCTAGGGAAATGATATGGGAGCAAAGAGATTTAATAATTTTACTCTTTGGTACCATGATGGGAAATTTGCATGACAATAGACCAGTCAGGCAGCAGGCCCAAAACAGCAAACTCAGTGAAGCATAAAATTCGATTATAAACACCAGGGACAGTATGCCAAACCATTTTCTCAGTGAAACAATTGGAAAAATAATTTGGCTTTGAACTACAGGCATTTCAAGTTGGTTACATTTCTTTTTTTTTTTTTAATTCAGTATAAGGCAAATAAGAACTATATTACAATTTTAAATTATCTAATTTTTCCATTGTGTGGATAGTTAAGACAAAGTTAAAGAGAACAAATGAATGAAAAGAGCAATTTAGATTTTACCTCCTCTTCAACATTGTCTTTTCTCTTACTTCTGTTCTTTTTCTTTTGGTCACATGTTATTTTCTGTAATTTCACACGGTATATAAAATATACTGACAAACTTAATACAATCAACGACAGCCATGGGAGTACATAAAAATACGCAATTGGTTGGTCATTCTAAGTTCTTCCAACTTATCATCAGATTTGCATTCTCCTACTCAATAAAGACAAAAAAATAGCTAGAGGGCTGAGACTAGACCTTAATTTGATAAATATGAATTTATACATGTTAAGTTTTATCAAACAAGAATATAGGTAACATTGGAGGAATATTTCAAAATACAAGAATAGCAGGGTCCATGTAAGAATAATCCTTAATCCTTTCTTATTCATCTGGTTTAAACTATATTGATTCAAAATCTTCTGAAAAAATACACATCATTACCTTTTTGACAGTGCTGGTCTTCATTTTATTTGCCTTGTTATGTCAAAGGAGGATTCCTACAAATTCCCTCGGCTAGGCTAGGCTAGGCTAGGCTGCTAGCTAGACTAGGCATTGGTCATTTCCATATACATGATTTTATAATATTTAAGCTTGAAATCAATGAAGAAACAATGTTTGTTAGCACTTGAGTGACCAAATGTCAGTAAGTCAAAGTACTAGTAAAAGGGCTCTGCCCACTTATTAAAAATTAACCCATACCTGATCCTCTGAGATGTCCTCCCACTCCTCATCAGGATCACATGCTCCCTCAGCGACTCTTCTCATAGCTATGCTGGTCTGATGTAACTAAAACCATAAAAGGATTTGTATGTAGTAATTTTTGAAAGTCAACAGAACCCACATGTGCAGTCCATCTAAGTCAAAGATTGGTACCCTTAAATTGGCCACTATAGGCAAGTACTAAAATAGATTATACAGTGCTCCCTCTTTATAGCGCTGGTGTTGGGGTCCACAGGGTATATCGTGTTATAGCAAAACTGCCTTATAACAGAGATACCTTTAACATAGAAGTAATGGGAAAACTATTTCCGTGGGAGCCATGGTACCCACCGTGTTATATCAGAAACTGCCTTGTAATGAGGGGTGTAATAAAGAGAGGGCACTGTACCAACAAATGTATTTACCAACAAAAAGGCAGTAAGAACTGGCTTGAACTTTCATGGAGAATACATAAAAATCAGGAAATTCATCAAACAATGAGCTGGCCCTCAGTAAATATGACATGTTTATCAACATGAACATGAATAAGAAAGACAACATCAGAAAATTGATCAAACAATAAACAATGTGGCGGTCATCAAAAATTCAAAGATGAGGGAAAAAAACTGTTGGACAACAGTTTAAGTTTTGAAGGAAGTCAAATAGAGATCACCAAAGTTCTGCCAAAAAAACCAGCCAGCCATTATCAAGAATCAAAACCCATCAATGCTTACTACTTTGCAGTTAATCCAAGGGATTCGAGGGTCTGCTACACAAATGTGTACAACTTATTCCATGCCAAACTTTTGCATAGTCCTTGTGTGCTTTCAGAGTGATTGGGTAAGTGGTTCTGGATAAGAATTTTTTTAACGATCATTCCCCCCCCCAAAAAAAACAAAAAAATTCAAATAAAAAATACCACTAGAACATGACCATTTGATCTATCGTTGTAGAGACCTACTAGATGAACATTACCATCAAGTTTGAATTGCCAAAAGTTTTGGACAAGTTGAAAATGTGAGTTGCTATTAAGAACTTGAAGTACAAATGAGCCTAAAATCGAAAAGTCAAATTCAAAGTTGTGTAACTCTATACTTATTGATCCTAACCCACAAAAAGTAAATATCATTGAGTTTGTCTAAGTCTCCACCATCATTTAATATGAACACTGTAACTCACCTCTTTATAATTGTTCAATAAACACACAGAAAACAAGAGGGTGACCTCTTCTTGAGTATGGAAATTCACGTTTATTCTGAGAAAAGTTATTAGCTGATTTTCTTAAAATAAATTGCATTTAAATAGGTGCTGTCTGGACTTTAAAAGCCTTCCATGATTTTTACCCTGCAGATTTTAGTTGCAAAGTTACTGGCTTACGAACAAGAAAGACCTTTATTTTAACGTGTTTCTTTGATCACTGCAAGTTCAGCAGACCATTGAAAATGAAAAAAAAATAAATATTAAAAAACTGGGAAGCTTTTAAAGTTTATATTGTTAACATTCAAATGCAGCTTATTTGGTGATATCCAACTGATAACTTTTCTCAAAATAAACACATTAATTTCCTAAGTCATGATGTGTTCTCCGTGTAGATTTTGTGTTTTAGTCAATAATTATAGGAAGATGAGCTACAATTTTCATACTAACAGATAGTGGAAACTTAGACAAAGTTAATGATATATACTTTTAGTGGGTTAGGATCAAGAAGTATAGAGTTACATCACTTTGAGTTTGACTTTTCAATTTTAGGCACATTTGTACCTAGAGTCCTTAAGATAAGTATACCTTTACATGTATTATGATCCACACACAATACAAATATCAAACAAGCAAAAATGGGAAATAAAAACCATAAAGGGATAATCTCAAGCTAGATAACATGAATCAACTTAAATTACATTACACATCAGTACACAGGAAATCTTTGCAAAAAGAAGCAAAGTTAATTGTTTTTTCACTTACATTCACGTTTTTACCTATGGTTCAATAATCACAAACCAAAACAGAATTGAATTCACATACGAGCCTAAGAGCTTTAATAGTTTACATCTTGAAAATACAATGTACATTGCTACATGTACCACAGATCAACCACTTGGTGTTACGTTATGCACACCATTGACAATTTCATTGTAGAAGTAGGGTCTAGGTAATGGTTCTTGGCACAGACTGATATGGTTTGGAAGCCTTTTGACTTGCATAGTAATCAAAAGATATATAGGCATTAACCAGTAAGTACCCAAAATATAAAAATTCACCAAAAATCAGGAGTCTATAGCAATGCCATTTCATGAACAATTTTGTTTGGTCACTTCACAGGAAACATTTCCACCAAATTTCAGCTGAACCTAATAAATTTAACTGTTCTGCAGAATTAAAAAATATGGGTCTGTGACCTACATACTTGACCTAGTGACCTACCTTTTCCACTTGACAAATTCTTTAGTTCTTATGCATACATGTGTTGATTTTTGTTAAAATAATGCAGAAGATGAAGCTTGGACACAGGAAAATTTAATGTATGGTTCTGTGACCTACAAACATGACCCATTGACCTACTTTTCTTCACACACGACATATCCTTTTGTTCCTATGCATGCATGCATGCATGTGTAACTTTGATGACAGCCTGGATATGAACAGGGGATGTCTGCATGTCCGCACAGAGTGATGACGACAATAGCCGTTTGGCCAAATCGGCTGAGGGGGTTTAAAAAAGGGGCACCAACACTACAATAAAGACAGAGATATTCATGTCATCAGAGTCATTCCTGTCACAATGGCGTGGAGATGACCCCATCAGTAGCACTGTACTACATGCATCTTTATCTAAATCCAAATTTTAAGTAGAGAGTAGCTAACGAATACTGGAAAAGTCATGCTTTTCTATAGTTTTGCGCCTGTAACTCCACATGAAGGATACGAAATATGGGAAGGACAATTCATCGAAGTATCTGGTAATGAATTGAGAAAACATATAATCATTGGAAACATATATAGGGCACCAAGAGATTCTAATGATTACTATCCTATTTTCATCGATGAATTTTCACAACTGTTATCAAGACTTCAAGCAAAAAATAGTGAGATCGCTATTTGTGGTGACTCCAATATTGACTTACTAAAAATGCATGAACGTGAGATATTTCACGAATTTTTTATTCCATAATGACACACAGTTTTTTCCCCAAAATAACATTCCAAACGAGGTTTTCTAATACTAAGGGCACTTTAATTGACAATATTCTTTGCAAAACTAGCGATACATCTCTTACATCAATTTCGGGGATTATGGTTAAAAAAATTCTCTGATCATCAGCCGTACTTTATCTGCTTAAATGTTCCAGTTCTTAAAGATAAATCACCTAAAATTATTAAGGTAAATAAAAAGTCTTTATCTGATATCACTAGATTCCATGAAGAACTTCAAGATGCTTATATTTGTGCCAAGATAGATGTAGTTCCTTCGGCTAATCCGAATGAAAATTTCAACGTCCTAAACAACATCATAATGAAAGCAAAAGAGAAACATATCCCTAGTAAAATTGTAAAATTCCGCAAACAAAAGCATAAAAAACAAAATTGGATAATAATGGGAATTCTACGATCAATCAATTTCAGAGATAAATTATATAAAAGATTTAAATGTACTCCAGACACTTCTCCACTGTTCTCTACCTTAAAAAGGAATTTGTCTACGTACAATAACATTCTTAAAAAGACGATCAATAGAGCAAAACGGGATTGTTATGAAATAGTATAGTCCATGATCCGTCGCCTGTCCATCGTTTATCTATCATCCATCCACAATTCACATTTTTGACATCTTTTTTGAAATCGTCAACCAGATTCACTTCAAACTCGGTGCCAATGTTGCCCTTGTGGGTTTGTAGAGTTTCAATCTACACAATGATTAAGTGGTGTGCCCAGCACTCTCATACAAAATTTCAAAGTTCTATTAAATTGTATTAGAAATCTCAATTAATGAAAAATAAGACTAAATACTGTATTTCCAGTGAACCAATTTGTTCTCTATTCTCAAGTAATGTTAAATGTAAATGTAAATGTTCCATAGACAGTAGGATAACACCCAAGATGTTGACTCTGGTGAGATTTTTTACAGTAGGACAGACAACGATTCACACCACTTATGTTTTGAGATATTGTCGTCTTTTACAGGCTCACAATGGTTTGGAGCAGCCATTTTTTCTTTTTGTTGCAGTGCTCAAATGTGTGAAAATATATACGTAACCTAGAACTTGTCAGAGAGTACATGGATTTGTTATAAATATCATGTATGCATAAGTTATGAAATTTCGATTTACCTGAAAATAACTATACCCATGAACAAGAAAATGAGCCTAGTGGTCTTGAATTTGGATTTCTCGTTTGTATTTTATCCAGTATTCTTTATTTGCTAATAAGGAGGCAAACTAATTCTGCAGGGAATGGCTCTTAAGATTTTTATGCCCCCCTTCGAAGAACACTGGGCATATTGCTTTGCTCATATCGGTAGATCGGTCGGTAGATTGGGGTTTCTGCATGATAACTTGATTATTTATTTTAGCTAGGACTTTCATATTGCACATGTTTACTTTCCTTCATAAGGGTTAGGTCAAATTCGAAGATGGGTGACATTGACCCAATTCCCAAGGTCACATGTGCTACTTCCCACATTTTGGTTTCCGCATGATAACTGGAGTAATTTTACAGTTAGGACTTTCATATTGTACATGATTATGATCCTCTAGCAGGGCTAGGCTTAGTTGGAAGATGGGTGATCTTGACCTAATTTTCAAGGTCACATGTTTTCAATTTAGGACTTTGGAAAATAATAAAGTGCACCAGGCATCACCACATATGAATACTATAGTCTGTTTGGGCTCCAATTGGTACCCCCACTCAGGACCTTTTACAGTTTATTATTGTACAATTGTGGAGCACTGTTAACTTTATGAGATTTTTTTTACCAATACCAAAAGATATTGTTTTATATTAAACTGAAATGAGTTTACTCGCCTGGTGTAGACAGGTATAAATAAATTGCACTTGGTATTGTCCATGTTTGTTTTCAACATTGCGATCTCAACTGGCATATCTTCTAGAGCATTTGAAAGTGTGAAAATATTTTCATTGTGTTCAAATAAGAAATTATTCTACATCACATTTTTCAAAGATTTCGGCAGGCTATATATTCAGGTTGAACTTATATACTTTGTGAAATCTACGGAACTGCAAATCATTGTACATACTGCAAGAGTAAAACAGTACTAAAGTTACCTGTATAGTCTCTGTTGTCGTCTGCACAGCTACCTGTCATGTACACTCGTGGCTTCTGCAATATCTGTTGATGATGCAGTACTTAAAGCGACACTCTTGCTTTCTGTATCTGGTGATGATGCAGTTTTAGCTAGCTTTGAATCAATGTTAAACTTTTTATGAAGCATGCTCTGTTTCTTCCTTGAAAGGTTCTACAACAGCAGAACTGACACTTGCTGTAACTAGAGTATCTTCGACAGAACCCATGACAACTGCTCTAACTAATGCGGAACCTACAACAACTACTCTAGGTAATGTTATTGCAGAACTTATGACACTAACTAATATCAACGACAGAACCCACAACACCTGCTCTGACTACTATATCACCGACAGAACCCAGGACAGCGACTCTAACTACTGTATCATCAACAGAACCCACGAAAGTTACTCAAACTACTGTATTGCCGACAGAACTCATGATAACTACTGTCTCACCGACAGAACCCAGGACAGTTACTCTAGGTACTGTTACTACAGAACCTATGACATTAGATATAACTAATGTATCACCAGCAAAACCCACAACGCCTGCTCTGGCTACTATATCACCGACAGAACCCACGGCAGCCACGCTAACTGCTGTATCATTGACAGAATCCACGACAGTTACTCAAACTACTATATTTATATTGCCGACAGAACCCAGGTCACCTGGTCTAACTACTGTATCACTGATGAAACCCACGACAGCTACTCTACGCACGGTAGCATTGGGGGACAGAACAGAGAGTAGCAGTATAGAATTGCAGATTCCTCAACATACAACAGAAAACTATATCTATTATTTAAATAAATTATCAAACTTCCTTTCTTTGAACATATCTGTCCTTGTGAAATGCAAGTATAGCCTTCAATTGTATCAAAGACTCTACCCCTGCATATGCTAAATACTTTTTTCGCCAGAGGCTTATAGTTTCCTCAGAGGCAGCTCTTAATGGCTTCTGTGTGGTGAGCAAGAGCTGGTCAGTCATTCTGAATTCTGTTGTTTTGTGCAGATAAACTGCCATATGTTGTACTGCACATAGGTCTGCATCAGGATGGGCTTAAACAGTAATTGGTGCCAAGTGCTTTCTTGGCGGAGATGTCTTGAACAGTTTGTTTACATATGTAATTATGGACTTGTCATCAATGTGTAAACTTAGTTAGTTAATTGCCTGGAGTTTTTTTTTAATTGCTGGCTGGTCAACAGAGCCAGAAGAAGGGTTAATTTATGTGTCAGAGGTCCCAAAGTTATGCCAGCACGGGGCACAGATTTGCACCAATGTAACACAATGGTGACATCCCATGTTGATATATATCTAGGGAGTGTAGGAGGCCTGTGGAAGACTCCTTTCATAAACCGAGCCAGAAGCTGATGTTTGCCGAAAGTTATACGATCTGCTGATATGATAACACTGGGTAATGCTGATCTGGCAGTGTTGATTGCACTGTAGCCCAGACCAGAATTGAAAAGCATGGTCAGGTAATTTAATCTATGGCTAACTGTGGCATGGATATAACCAACATTATGATTTTTACAGAACTCTTTGAAGCGTTTTATGTAACCTGCAGACTGTGTACATGTACTGTCTCTGTATAAAGACTGGATAATTGACATTGTGGCCTTATCAAGTTGTATATCAGGCCGTGAGTTCAAAGTGTCCCTGATAGCACTGCGGCCATAAGTTGTAGCTTGGAAAATAATGGGTGCACCTATTGTGGATTGGTCACTAGAATGAGAGTGTCTTTCCTTGTCTGCAACTTCACAGGTAGGTCTACTGCCATCTGGCAGAATCTTGGATACCACGCCTGGGTCTCCCAGCAGGGTGCCATCACCCATGCACTGGCTCGGTCTTCCCTCAGCTTCTGGAGAATTTTCGGCAGCAAGCTGAATGGTGAAAAAATGTATCCATTATAATGAGACCAATTAAAGCTGAAAGCATCTATTCCCATTGACTCTGGATCTGGCTAAAAACTAACATAAGGTTTCAGCTGGAAATTATGTCGCGATGCAAATAAGTCCACATAAACATTGAACTTGGTGGATCTCACAACGTGGTCAAATACTGTGGGATTTAATTTCCATTCAGCATAGGGGTTAAAGTGTCTGCTGTGGTAATCTGTTTCATTAAGGATCCCTGGCACATGGTAGCATGACATCCAAACAGCTCGTGATTTTGCACAAAACCAAAGTTCTCTTGCAATCTCATTACAAACAAGTGATTTTGAGCCACCCACTTTATGAGTATAGGCGACAGCAGTGACATTATCTAACATCAGTCTTACATGAATATTTGTCATATCTTTGCAAATTGATTCCAGGGCAATAAAAGCCGCTTTTCAGTCCTGGATTTTTATATGAGCGTTTGACTCCTCAGGGGTCCTTTGAGCACAGCCTGACTGTTTATTGTCAAGACCAACAAAACCATATCCCACCAAGGATGCATCACTTTGGATTGTCAGCTAAGGGTCTCCCTGGGGGATAGGTTTAAGAGCTGAGCATGACAAATCACCACAAATCGTCACAGGAACAAAAAGCATTTTGAAATCAACGTTCCCATGGCTTTCCTTCAGAGCCCTGATCTTATCATTTTCGAGTGACCGGTAGTTCAGTGGTCCATAAAGCATTGCCAGGAGAGCCGACACTGACAACAAAATTACTTCACTGACTTTCCTAATGGTGGGCCATGTAACCGATAACAATCTGTTGCAGGCTAGGACCAAACAATCAGCTTTACCTCATGGTAAATAAACTTGCATTCTACCATACTGACCTACTACTGGCCAATCACAAGGCTAGAAATCTATGGTCTAATCACTACTGCAACCTTCAGTTTTTGAAAGATTCTACAGCTGAGTCCTCATAAAATTATCTCCCCCCCCCCCCATAAAACTGTATCTGATCGTGGAGAAGTAAGTGTGAAATGATATAAATCCAGAAGGGTAACCTTTATTTATACAACATCTAGCTTTATCTATTATTACGTTGTTAACTCCTTTGAGAAGTATAATTTCCATTACATTGGTACAATCAGTGGTGTCTTGACCCAGTGGGAATGTCTGAGGAGGGAGCTGATCATCCCTGGGACCAGGCTGGCCAGTCGGCAGGTGTGCCTCTGATGTTGGCTGTAAGGGAACGTGTGGTCTCATTTGCCATTACACTTTTCACCTCTAGCTGATTCAACTGCAGAAGCTGTGTTTGTGTATCTGGCACCCCAAATCATGGATATTTGGCCACCGGTGCTGCATCTCTTTGTTATAACAACTGCTGCATTTGAATTTTCATGAAAGAGTCAAGACCATGATTTTCTTCCATGACTGCCAGTGTTTGCTTGTTGCCATTTGCACAATGTTCCGCAGAATGAGCACTATACTATTTTTGAAAAACATAGGAAATTAAAATTTGTTTTTATTGCCCTGATCAAGATTGGAGAGATTGGATAGAAATGGCTGGGTTTAGTGTTGATCACCACATCAGTTTTAATTGCACTCATTACATTGAGGAGAGCATGTGGTCATGCTGTGACCATCTATGTGATCCAAGTGCAAGGCCAGATGGTAGAAGTCAGTAAGACCATTGAAAAGTGTGGTCTAACCAACCTCCTCGCTACTGCTCGGAGGTGTGTTAGACCAGACTTTTCAATAGTCTGACTTAAACTTAGCTATGAGTCTAAAATGAAACCCAGGAATTGCAGCTGTCGCACTGGTGTGAGTGCATATTTTACAGGCTGCACTATGAATCCAAGGTCATTCAAGAGGTTAGCTGTATATATACTGCTTCAATTAAAGTTGTTATTGAGTCCGTAAATAGACAAATATCATCAATGTAATACACACAGACAATACCTCTTTGTCTCAGATGAGCAAACACTGGTTTTAACAGTTTTGTGAAGGCTCTGGGGCCACAGCTGATACCTTGTGCCAGACAAGTAAATTGAAACAGTTGGTCATTCAAAATGAACTTCAAGTATTTTTTGCACCATGGTGCCATTTTGACACAAAAATATACATCTTTTAGGTCTATGGAAGCCATTAAGGAGTTTGTGGTCATTAGGGATACGGCCGTGGCTACAGTCTCCATTTTGAAATGTTGGTATTCAATAATTTGATTCAGTTTTTTACACATTGAAAATAACCAGAACTGTTGTCCTGCTTCAGATATAAATTCACCTTGCTCGTGGTGGCTTCTCTCAATTACGCTTTTCTGTCCAGTGGTTTTTTTGTTTTTTGTTTTTTTTTTTTTATAATTTTTTTGTTCTTTCTTGGGCAAATCTTAGAAATCTTCTTCTCCGAAACTGCTCAACCAATTGCTTTGATATCACACAGTAACACTCCCTGGGACGCCTAGTTCTCAATTTAATCACCAGGTGGCGCTGTAATTTTTTATGATTTTTTTGTGTGTTATAGCTATTTTCGACTTCTTCTCCAAAACCGTCTCTCAGATTAAGCTGAAACATGGTGGATATGTTTCTTGTGGAAGGGTCAAAAAATTGTTCACTATGTGGGAATGCTGCGGATTCCTGATTTTTAACGATTTTTTCAATTCGGGTACTTATTGGTCAATGCAGCTTTCCAATTGATTACTGTGGAAGTCAATGAGCATTCTAATGCTAATTCACATTTTCGATTTCTTCTCCAAAACCGTCAGCCAGATTTACTTCAAACTTGGTGGGGATGTACCTGGGGTGAGAGTCTACCAGGTTGGTTCCAGTGGTCATGTTCCAATGAATTTTGGATTTTTTTTATGTTTTTTTTTTTTTTTTTTAAATCTTGATAAAAGTTTTAATAGGAAAGTTTAACATGGGAATTTCTTGTAATGGTTATAACTTTAATAATTTTGGCCAGATTTACTTCAAACTTGGTGGGGATGGGTCTTGGGTGGATCTCTACCAAGTTTTTTCAAATGGTCACGCTCTATTGATTTTTTAGCTCTGCTGACTTGTCAGTCAGCAGAGCTTATAGAATCCGTTTGCGTCCGTCGTCCGTCTGTCCGTCCTTCTGTCCGTCCTTCCATAGGTCTGTCTGTCGTTAGACTTTTTATATTTTTGACTTCTTCTCAAAAACTGCTGCATAGGATGTTTTGATTTTGCACATGCATGATCCCCAGGTAGACCTCTACTAAGTTTGCGAAGTAGATGATGATGTAATAATTCTTCTATTCTTTATGAATTTTTTAATTTTTTTTTGAAAAAAATAAAAATATTTTCATCTTAAGAACTACGAAGCCAATTGCTTTGATATTGCACATAGGATCATCTGGGGTCAACT
This sequence comes from Hermodice carunculata, assembly GCA_964020975.1. Taxonomy (NCBI): domain Eukaryota; kingdom Metazoa; phylum Annelida; class Polychaeta; order Eunicida; family Amphinomidae; genus Hermodice; species Hermodice carunculata. Next base: position 26,249,465 of record OZ026612.1, read on the forward strand.
AGTTCTTATTTTGGCCACCAGGTGGCCCTGTGATTTTTTCTTATTTTTTCATGAATTATTGCCTTTTAAGGCTATTTTCGACTTCTTCTCCAGAACGGCTGAACAGAATTGCTTAAAATTTTATCAGAATATATTTGGACATTAGACAATGAATTTTGCGAAAATAATGTGGATATGTTAATTTTAGGCAAACTTATGGGATATCAAACTTCGCAACTATAAGGAAGTGCTGCAGCTGTATATATAAATATATATATATATATATATATATATATATATATATATATGGCAATACAGTGCATATATTACACTATTGTATTTACCCTTTTGACTTCTTCTCAAAAACTGCTGTATGGAATGTTTTAATTTTACACATGGATGTTGCCCATGTGAACTTCTACCAAGTTTGCGAAGGAGATGATGATGCAATAATTTTTCTATTTTTAATGAATTTTTTAATTTATTTTTTGAAAAAAAAATAAAATTTCTTCATGTCAAGAACTACCTGGCCAATTGCTTTGATATTGCACATAGGGTCACCTGGGGTCAACTAGTTCTCATTTTGGCCACCAGGTGGCGCTGCGATTTTTTTCCTATTTTTTGTGAATTTTTGCGTGTTAAGGCTATTTTTGACTTCTCCTCCAGAACAGCATGATAGAATTGCTTAAAATTTTATCAAAATATAATTGGATATTAGACAATGAAAGTTTGCGAAAATAGTGTGGATATGTTAATTTTTGACAAAGTTGTGCGATATCAGACTTTGTGACTGTAAGTGAGTGCTGCCACTGTACACCGGCAGCCATTGAAACAGCAGGGTATGTCAATTGATAATACATGTACTACCATCAACAGAGCTTATAGAATCCGTTTGCGTCCGTCGTCCGTCCGTCCTTCCGTCCTGCCGCAAAATTTATTTTAAGGACAAACTTTGCTACCAGTCTACACACATGTATATAGCTGTACAAATCTAGACTGCAGTCCATGTGTTCCAATACTGTAAAAGCAGGATCATCACGATCATCTTGTTTCTTTTTTTCTTTTCTTTTTCTTTTTTGTGCAAATCTTAAAAAATCTTCTTCTCTGAAACCGCTCACCCGATTGCTTTGATATCACACAGGAACACTCCATGGGACTCTTTGTTCATAATTTGTTCACCAGGTGGCGCTGCAAATTTTTTTTATTTTTTTATGATTTTTTTGTGTGTTATAGCTATTTTCGACTTCTTATCCAGAACCGTCTCTCAGATAAAGCTGAAACATGCTGGATATGTTCCTTGTAGAAGGGTGGATATGTTCCTTGTAGAAGGGTTAAACAAAGCTGTTCAATATGTTAGAATGCTGCGGATTCCTGATTTTTAACAATTTTTTCCATTCGGGTACTTATCGGTCAATGCAGCTTTCCTATTGATTACTATGTAAGTCAATGGGCATTCTAATGCTAATTCAAAGGACCACTGACACGAAATTTACTGTTTACTTGATAACTTGAGATCTGTTTTGAGATAGAACCGTGGGGTGTTTACTGGAAGTGTTTAAATCCAACAGAGGGCGCAAACAAATGCAATTATACCATTGTTTTTGCATTGTTTTGCCAATTATTAACCATCAAAAGGCTTTAAAGGGTTAATACTTCTGTCAGACCCTTGCCTGGTCTTTTTCCTCAGGGTTTCCATTACCCCCTCCCCATGGGGGTATATTACACTTTCAAAACATGAATTACCCACTTAGCAAAATTCAAAGGGTTCCAACTTCCTATAAAGTGGCCCCCTTCTTATAAGGCCACCCCAAACGCAGCCAAAAAGTGGCCTTATGAGAGGGGTGGCCTCTCTTGAGGAAGAGAATATACTGAAATACCATACTTTCTGCACAAGAATGCTGGCCTTTCAAGAGGGGTGGCCTCTGGTGAGAGGGGCCTTATAAGAGGGGGACCACTGTTTTTTTGTTTTGTTTTGTTTTGTTTTTTTTGTCAATTTTGCAAAATACAGTAAAAAATTTGCATCTCTTTCAGGTTGGGACCCTGGTCTCTGAAAAAATCCCTAACGGAAACACTATCACTTTTTAAAATCTGACGAAATGGTAACATTTAGATGCATTTTAACCTTATTTGTTGTGTTTTACATCAACGTGAGCAGCAGATCTCGGTAATTTACAGCAGAGACCTTGCACCTAGTTGACAATAAACTAGGAAGTAGAATGTACATGTATGTGTGGAGGGAGGCGACAAATTTCAAGTGTAATGTTCGGGCACAAAAACTACATTGAACACAGTCGAAATCTGTATATTGTCGGGTTGGTTGTTTTGTTGGCAGCCTGTTTCATGCGTGATTTGGCATTATATACTGGGAAGGCGTTTTTTTATATTTTTAATGGCCACAGTTTCAGCTTTCAAAGTACCTCAGTAAATACGCTCTTAAAAGCCTTTTTGACATGGGTGTGGTGGACACCTGATCATTACAAGGGGGGCTATAGATGCAAAAAACAAGTTTCTATTGGCAATCTGACACCAGTCTCTGGGATACCTATTACACGTGTGTCTAACGTTCGATAATTGTCACTACAAAACATGTCAATCTTGACCCGGTGACAAAGGCAGTAAATATGACGCACATTAAGAGGTTAAAACACAATGTCATTAATCTAATTTTCAGTGACACAGTACCAGTTACATTAACATGACTCTTGCGGACATGTGTCCAGGCGGATGTCCACTCTGGGAAGCAGTTATAGTGCCTGAGTTGTAATTACCCTGCCAGGATGGATTAGGAACAGAGAAGTCGTTTGTCATTGTGCACCTTTTATTGAAAAATGAGGCAATGATTGCACTTGTCAGAATAAAATTAGATGTAATTTTAAAATTTTGAAACTGAATAGAAAGTGAACCACTTTGATTCGTGATTTTCAAACTATCCTATGCATGGGATGGTGTGTGTATGTGTTTACGTTTTTACCCCACTTGTCTGTCAGCTGTGGTTTTGTGGTGGGTCTTTCTCCGTCATCCGTCCGCCCCGTCGTCTGCCTGATATCTACAACTGACATTTTTTACTTTTTCTCCAAAACTATCCTCCAGATTTACTTCAAACTTGGTAGTAATGTGCCTTGGATAGGCCCCTACCAAGTTAGGCCAACTAGTTATGCTCCGATGATTTTTTTCTTTTAAATTTCATTTTTTTGGACCAAATCTTAAAAAAAAATCTTATGAAACCACATGGCCAATTGCTATGAAATTGCATAGGGACACTTCTCGGGACACCTATATCTGAATTTGGTCAACAGGTTGTGCTGCAATATTTTTTAGCTCGGCTTACTTGTCAGTCAGCTGAGCTTATAAGATGGGTGGCGATCCATCATCCATTATCTGTCGATTCAAAATGGATGGAAGAATTGGTGAAAACGAATTACAATGCAGCTAGGAAACATTATATGTATCAATGAACCCGGTGATTCATCAATGACCTATTCTCTTTAAACAATCATGATGAAATCCAGATGAACTGGAAAAATATCTGTCCTGAAGAATTGATGCTGAATCTGTAAAAATGATAGCAACACAAAGGCAACTTTTCTTGATGTTGCGATTGAGATAAAGAGTAAGACATACATAACAAAAAATATTGGACACGAGAGATCAATTCAAGTTTGAAATTATTTCTTTCCCAAGCTTGAGAGGAAACATTCAAGAAAAGCAGCATATGGAGCGTGCATCAGTCAAATACTAAGTGTGGCTGTGCATTGGTAGGAACACAACACTTACACAAAATTGCGTCCAATGTGTCGAAACATTGTTGAAGAAACTCATTCATAAAGGTTATAATAATGTCAAAATACAAAAAGCTACACAAAAATGCTTTCACTTTCAAAGGCATGGCCATATACCAGGACGGTATAAATTGTTGTTCCAGGATCTATTTACAATGTACCTAAATGATATGTAATAGGTTTGAAATGATATCCTTCAAGTGCTGTTCATGGCAGGGGCGAGGGTTTGGCCAGCAATGTATACTTAAGGCAAGGGATACACTTTAACAGCATTTTACACAGAAAACATGACTTTGCTACAAACATGTCCTGGTATACACTAGACTTCTCATTTGTGATCATATAAACAATATTTTTTCTAGAAGTATACATTTGCATTAAGCTATTAAGAATGATGAAATTGGTTTTGGAGAACATGATGTGTCCTTTCATTTGACACTTTAAACTAAATCTGAATTTTATTTTCGAAAACATTATTTTAGATTTCATGCAAAATTTAAAAATTCTAGTTAATATGTAATTACATCAACAGCAATACTCAAAAGCCTGCAGAATCCAGTCAGCAGAGCACAGGATCATCATGATCCTCTTGTTAAAGTTCCGTATCAATGATAATTTTGTCCTCTCTGCTAAGAGACATTGGTTTTGGTGCCATATCTTGTCACGGTGCAACAGCGAATGGGATTTTATATCCTCTAAGCATACTGATGATTTCTTTGTCCCGAGTCAATTTTCCCCAGTTTTTAAGAAACTGCAATTCTGCCAGCTTGAAAATGAGCAGGGGGTGTCAGACTCTCAAATAAGACATTGTCAAACCCTTGTAGAATTTAATGAGATTCAACTGAAATTATGCACAAAGATGCACAAACACGTTTTGAGTCCAGTGCTCCACAGGCCGATTCATTTGGTCCTAATTGGACTTGTCGGCAGGCCATCTCTTATGGTTGCCGTATTTTTTTTTTTTTTTTTTTTTGTGTCTGTTGAACTTTTTGTTGTGGTTTTTGTGACCCTGGTCGTTTTTGGCTGATGTGGTGATTTGTAACCACTTGTGGTTGCCGTGTTGCCAATAGCTGCCACCTGCTTGCCATCGCGTGGTGACTTGTGCAAGTCATCACCAAACAAAAACTTAGTAACAGGTATCTCAGTGTTGTCACACAGTCGGCTGTAATCCTTTTTGAACACAGGCCTTAAATTTTCGCGGAGCAACATGTTGATAGGATGGTTGGCCCTGCCCAGGTAGCTTAAGGCATCAGCGCCCTGTTGTACCAGTTTTTGCGATTTTGCATTGGCCAGCTCAGGGACCTCCCTTGCAAGCTTGTGTGTTTTAATCAGTTTCCTGATTTTCAAAATATCTTGCGTAATAAGGGTGACTGCCACGCCAGCTCTGAACTGGTCCTTTGTAAGAACCTTAAGTTTTTGTCTCTATGCTGTATCGGCCCTGGCTTCACTTTCCGCCATATTTCGCGGTTTACAAGTGGCATTTTTAGTTTGTCACAGTTCTTTGGCCTGTTTGTTTTACATTCTTAATATGTCACCTTCCAAAAGTGAACAACCCGTGAATGCACTGTCCACAATAGTGGCCAGGTGTGGGCGTACTTCAGGCCCCAGCTCATCTGATCCGGCCTGTGCGGCCTGAAGTTCCTTTAAGAATTCATCATCATAGTCATCATCTGCTGGTCGTCATCAGACACCATACCAGTATGACTATGAGCTGATGTTTCACGTAAATCATCATCATCATCATCATCATCATCATCATCATCATCATCATCATCATCATCATCATCATCATCATCACCATCATCACCATCATCGTCGTCGTCGTCATCGTCGTCGTCGTCATCATCATCATCATCATCATCATCATCATCATCTGCCAGTGCTTGAGACTCTAGGTCCACTTGGTCCTTTTTAGTCTCTTTCGCAGGTGGGCTTCGCCCTTGGTTTTTTGCCACCGAATGCCAAGCCTGGCCCATATTGTTCATGGCCTTACCAATCTGCACCATGGAACTAAGCTGGCCTGCCAACAACTGTATAGCAGACGGTTCCCGCAAGCCCCTGTTCTCAGAAACACAACTAAGTGTTCCATTGGGGCCTTCATTGTAGCTTGGGGAATTTACTTCCCCATCCATAAGGGTATCCATGGATGAATTTGCTATGAAAGAAAGGGACACTGCTGCACGAGGTAAACCAAACCAACGTAATCCGAGCCAACATGCTGGGCAGGAGCACTGATGTGGGCTGTCTAAAAGCCAGTCACAAAGTGAGGGGTCAGATAGCCGTCGGTATCTCCTGTAATTCATTAGTGACATCACTAATGTGGATGTAGAATGCGGAAACTTGCAGAAATAATGGAACATCACCAGGATATGACCATGGACCAGCTGCCGATGGCAATATATTCACAATGTAAAGATAAGAATCGAGTCCACACGCAGGTGGACCTGAATCATATTAAAGAATCTCCTGCCGTAAAAATAATAAAGCGGGACGTGTACCACCAACGTAAGATACTTTTCAAACGAAATTTGATTTGAAATAAAGAGATGACGTGCTGTGTGTCTGGGGTAAGATTAGTCCAACAGCAGAGAGAAAAGATTTGGCAAGCAGTGTAGTTGATACATAATATGGAAACCAACAATACAAAAACTAATAGAGAATAAAAACAAAAAAGTACAACACCAGCACATAATACGAAAACATTCGAACCATTAGCTCAAGCGTTTAAACGTATTAATTCTCAGGAACAAAAATCTCATTTCCAGAATATTCTGGAGGTACAAGGAGGAGTACAATGGAAATCTAAATAAAACCAGGGATTTAAAGTTTGCTTTGTTTGGCTGGTTTTTTGTTTTTGTTTTTTATTAATTTTATTTTATTTTATTTCATTTTTGTTTTTGTTTTTGTTTTTAGCTCAGCTGATAAGTCAGCGGAGCTTTTAGTACGGCAGGTCTTCCGTCCGTCCACAATTCACATTTTCGACTTCTTCTCACAACCGCCGGTCAGAGGCACTTCAGACTTGGTGGCAATGTACCTTGGGTGGGTCTCAACCAAGTTGTTTAATTGGTCATGCTCCAGTGATTTTTGGATTTTTTTTTTTTTTGGTCTTTTTGGGGCAAATCTTAAAAAATCTTCTTCTCTGAAACCGCTGACCCGAGTGCTTTGATATCACATAGGAACACTCCTGGGGACTCCTAGATCTAAATTTGTTCACCAGGTGGCGCTGCGATTTTCTATTTTTTAGGATTTTTCGTGTGTTGTTGCTATTTTCGACTTCTTCTACAGAACCGTTACTAGGATTCAGCTGAAACTTCGTGGATATGTTTCTTGTGGAAGGGTCAAACAAAGTTGTTCACTAAGTTGCACTGATGTGGATTCCGGATTTTTAACGACTTTTTCAAGTCGGTTACTTGTCGGTCAACACAGCTTTCCTATTGATCACTGTGGAAGTCAATGGCCATTCTAATGCTGATTCAATTTTTCGACCTGGATATGTTCCTTGTGAAAGGGCCAATCAAAGATGTTCACAAGGGAGCCCGCCGTGGATTCCTAAGTTTAAACATTTTCTTTTCTTTTTCTTTTTTATTCTCAATTTGGGTACTTATCGGTAATTGCATCTTTCCTATTGCTTACTATGCTAGCCAACGGGCATTTGTTTTGTGTAATTCACATTTCGGACTTCTCTGAAGAAACAGTCTGTCAGATTCACTTCAAACTTGGTGGCAATGTACCTTGGTGGGTCTCTACCAAATTTGTTCAAATGGTCACGCTCCAGTGATTTTTTTTTTATGATTTTTTTTCCGAAAATCTTTTAAAAAGTTTCAATAGAAAAGTTTGACATAGGACTTTCTTGTAGTGGTTTTAACTTTAATAATTTCGGCCAGATTCGTTCCAAATGTTCTAGGGTGTACCTTTTATAAGTGGCTACCTATTTTGTGGAAATGGTCATGCTCCAGTGATGTTTGGCCCTTGACCTCTTTCCCAAGGTCACAGGACAACTGAAAACAAATTTACTGTTCACTTGATAACTTGAGATATGTTTTGAGTTAGGACCTTGATGTTGCACATGTTAATGTTTCTTTATGAAGGTCATGCTTAGACAGTACATGAGTGACCTTGACCTCATTTCTGGGGTCACAGTGCAACATACATGAATTCTACTCTTCACTATAAGTTGAGAACTACTTGAACTGGGACCTTGATGTTGCACTTGTTACTGCTCTCGTATAAAGGGCAGACTTACTCAGTACATAGGTGACCTTGATCCTATCCCAAGTTCACAAGGCTGCAAGTGTGCAGGAATGTTTAGGTCAACTGAGCTTGGCTGTTCACACAGCCCTCTTGTTTGTTTCTTTTTGGGGGGGATGTTGGGTTGTTTTTGTTTTGTTTTTTGGGTGGAGGGGGTGTTGGTTTGTTTTTGTTTTGTTTTTGTTTTTGTTTTGTTTGTTTGTTTGTTTGCTTTGTTTTTGTTTGTTTGTTTGTTTTTTTTTTTTTTTGCTTTGTTTTGGGGTTTTAGGGGTTTTGTTCTGCTTTGTTTTGTTTTTCGAAGAGAAAATCCAGGACTTCGTTACGTAGCGGATGTGCCAGATTTAAGTGAGATGCAATGTTAACACGATGTTTGAAAACCATAAAAACAGTGTGTTTGGCACTATTATTGCCTTAGGTAGACTAATCAAAGTTATCATGTTTCTGAAAAGTTACTGTTTTTAAAACCACTGCTGAACGATGAAATAAAGTATGAAGTAGGCCTATATACGAAAGTATACATATCTCTTTTAAATGCGAGTGTGAGGAACATACAAGCAAATAAAATACCGTACATATTTTATAAACAAGGAAACAGATGAAAACTAGAAAAGATGTGTTTCGAAAGTGAAAATCTGTCTGTGTGCTTTCAAAGCTTAATTGGATACTAATACTGTGGTACAATCCTTTGCATTAAAGGAATAAGGGACAACTCTACCCCATTTAACTTGTTCAAGTGCCGTTAATTATCATAAGTTAAAATTCTACAACTTTTGTTTGTGATCCATTGAATGCGCCTGTAGCACCAACGTATGAATTGAAGTTGGAATGGCACTTCTATCTTTCATAGTACAAGATTTAGTTCTTGTGTATTTGTCTAATTTCCATAAATCAAAATTCTACAACTTAGGTTCATGGTTCATCGGATGCGGCTAAGTCATAAACATAAATTGAATTTGGAATGGTACCTGATTCAATAATAGTTTGAAGATATTCAAGATTTGAATTCTGTGTATTCACCTGATTTGTATAAAGTAAGATGCCACAGCTTTGGCGCAAGGTTCATTGGGCGCGGGTTTCTCATAAACTAAATTGACGTTGAATTGGCACCTCTGTCCCTAATAGTTTTTGAACTATTCAAGGTGTAAAATTGTGTATTCGTCTAACTTGCATAAACAATAACAGGCATGTGTCCATAGTGAACATGGTGACAGGGTTGTGCTTACGGAACCTTCGAGTACATCTGTATTAAAAGAGATGACAAAATTCGAACATGCAGGCACAAAATACCCACTTTCTTCATATAATCTATTCATTGCAATGAAAAGTAAAGGAAGTATAAGAAGTAGACGAATTCACAGCAGGGACGTGCATGCAGATATTGATGCACGTTTCCATTTATGACAAAAGCAAAACTTGATCATCAGTAAAATACCAGGGGTCTAAATTAAGGGTTGTCTGGTTGCCCCGGATATCTTTAATATACAGATATATATATATATATATATATATATATATATATATATATATATATATATATATATATATATATGCATATATATATATTCAGTAAATATATATATATATATATATATATATATATATATATATATATATATATATATAACACAATTTATTTTAAAAACAGAAAATCCATTTTTCTGTTTTTTGGCTTAATTTACGGAAATTGGGAACCTGTTGCTGTGAATTCAGGGTCCTGATACCTGTTAATTCTACAAATCTACATTTTGTATGAGTGGAACCACTCATTCTGTACAAAACCTTGGAAAAAAGGTCCCAACTGAGTGGAACCACTCACTTTGGACCTGCTGCACAATGCCGTCGATGAGTGGGACCACTCATTCGGTACAAAATATCCAAAATGAGGCCCAAATGAGGGGAACCACTCACTGAGACAAGCTACATCAAGGCTTTGGTGAGTGGAAACACTCGGCTACCTGGCACAAGAAATTCGAAGCGGGGCCCACACGAGGGAAAACACTCATCTGGGCCTTGTGTGGCTGCATGAAAGCTTAAGGTGACCGGTGAGTGGAGACACTCAGTTGATCCCGAATCATGTCAAAAGGAGGGAAAACACTCACTTGAAAGACCAGAGCTGTTTGTTTAAATCCTACTTGAGTGAAACCACTCATACTTTTTAAGATGCCGTGAATAATTGAGGAAATGAATAAAGTGATATTCTAAAAGATTTTTTTTTTTTTTTTTTTTTATGTTGAACGTGTGACTGATACCTTTCATACAAAAACAGAGTTCGTATTTTGAGCCCTGGATTTTGAGTTTTAGAAGTGTTCGTCGTAAGCATATCATCAGTTGGTGGGTCTGGACAATGGGGTCCCGGTAATGCAAAACTTTAAAATACCCATTCCGGTATATTGCAAGTTCATCAAATCATGGCGCTGGAAAAGGATAGAGGGACAACTTGGGACAATTCTCGAGTTACATCAAAATCACCGCCACTGATTCAGATTGGATTTTCATGCCTCGCTAGCCCTGTGATGTTCAATACACACATTCAATGCTGATAGTGAGACGCATGCATCGTCCTGTGACCTACTTTGGCCCGTAGTCTATGCAGGCATAGTCATCTTCTGCGTCGTGGTAGGGTCCATTAGAACCCTTGAAAAAATGCCTGATCATTAAAGCCAAAGTTGTATACTTTCATGAGTGAATGTTTACTTTCTTACATGGCCCGACACATGGATAACTACAGTACACGCCAAATCTTTCTTCCGTGTGATACACCCAAGTTTGTTTGGGAATCCTCGACACAGGGCAAACTATACAGGGGCGGATGCAGGATTTCCGGAAAGGGGGATCAGTGACTTAAACAAAGCACAAAACGCGAGTATGAAAGTGACCAAGGCCACAGCGGGGTGGAGGGGGGGGGGGGGAATTAAAAAAAAATAGATGCTCTGAGATGCATTTTCCTGGCATTTGAGACTGTATTTTAATGGGATAATTTGATTTCTCTGAGACACAAAATTCACTACATTTGGCCTCCCTGCTGCTGGGAGGGGTGGATAAGCATACACGTTTCACTTCATGGCATTTGTTATACGTAACAATAATAGTTCTTACCTTTTGTCCATCCATAGTTTTTTGGGACCTTATCTGTTCAAGTTTTGGCTTCTTTATAAGAAAACGATCCATATTTATTGCAAATACCAATTATATTAAGCCCAACATTAAAGTAAGCAAACATGTCACTGTGTGGATTAGATCATTACGTGTCAAAGTTAGGTCATGACTCCATTCACATGCATCATTCACAAGAGCAAGCACCGGTGGCCGCAGGGAGTATCTGGGCCGAATGACACTAACTGACACTTGCATTTAAAATTTGACCAAGCCCAAGACACTGGCCTGGAAGTCAAGTGCTGCATCCATCTCCACATCTGGAAGTAGTTTCACATGTAACTGCCTCTCTGGGTTGCCTCTGCAGCACTTTCAAAGTGGTTGTATTGCTGGGTTGTACGATTTCCTGATCTCAGTTTGCAACTAAAACTGAATATGTAAGCCTATGTACTTCTTTCTGGTATTGTTAATGAGTCCCACGTCGTTTATCGTCTCTGTCTCCCTTTTCTCTCTCTCTTTTTTTTTTTTTTTTGACCCCCCCCCCCTTTGGGGCAGGGGGGGGGTGTGTCCAGGACCCGTCTGACTCCCCTCTAAATTTGCCCCTGCTATAGACTTTTGATCGCCAAAAATTCTAACATAATTGCATTTGTCTCCTGGTGTTTAAAATATGCTTTTCAGCAAAATTGCCCTGAATTGGGTCAAACTCATCATGTTCTTTCCATTCAAAAACTGTTGGAAAGCCCTTGTCAGAAGACGAGAACACATGAAAGCCCTTTCTTTACTACGCAAAGTCTGTGGTGTACAAAAGTGTCATTAAAAACGTAGCAAAGTGCATGTATTTAAACTCTGTCAAATACGACTGCACAGGACCAGCATTCCCATATTTTCCATTCAAGACTACAGTCCATTTGGGCTCCAATTGGCCCCCCTACTCAGGTTTGTGTTCAGCTTATTATGTGTGATACGTAAAGTCATTATCTCTGCACCCTTCATGAGGTTTCTTTCACCCATACCCTGCAATAAAAAAATTCAAATGATCTGGGGTTTTTGTTTGTTTTTGTTTGTTCGTTTGTTTATTTTTATTTTTTGTTTTTGTTTTTGTTTTTGTTTTTTTTTGTTTTTGTTTTTTTTTCATAAAAACTACTTAACAGGTTCCGCAGTGGGATGCAGGAAAACACCCAAGACATATCTGATATTTAAAGTGTGTGTGTCAACACACTCTTTCTTTCTTTCTTTCTTTCTTTCTTTCTTTCTTTCTTTCTTTCTTTCTTTCTTTCTTTCTTTCTTTCTTTCTTTCTTTCTTTCTTTCTTTCTTTCTTCATCTTTCTTTCTTTATTTCTTTCTTTCTCTATTTCTCTCTCTCTCTCTCTCTCTCTCTCTCTCTCTCTCTTTCTTCTTTACCAGTGAATTTGTCCATCACTTTTCTCTGACACTATTTCTATTTTACATAGAAACTCCAAACTTGGCAGGATTGTACTTTCATACAAGGAGTTTGACCTTTTTATTCACAGGAATGAAGATGTTTAAAATTATGCAAATAAGGGGCATTTGAAATTTTAAATCTTGAATATCTTCAAAAGTATGATAGATAGCGATGTCATTCCAACTTCTTTACCATTGCGCATATCTTGAATGTAAAACAAAAATTGTAGCAATTTAAATTATGCTAATCAGCAGCATTTTAAATTTTCAAACTTAAATATCTTCAGAACTTTTATAGATAGAGATGTCATTTCAACTTCTATTAGGGGGTTGCTGAGCATTGCGCATGTAATTAATTAAAAACAAAAGTTGTGGCAATTTAAATTATGCTAAGTAGCACCATTAAAAATTTTCAATCGGGAATAACTTCAAAGCTATAATTGATACAGATGCCATTCCAACTTCTACTCCTGTGTTATGGAATAGTTGTACAATGCCATACCAATATGCTTTGAAGACACACACACACTGATTTGCTATGCAGCAAATCATCTTTTCTAGTTTTGGACATTTTCATCCAGTCCACAGATATAAATGAGAAATACTGACTATATGGCTGTAGCTGAAAATTTAAAATGCTGCTTCAACAAAAAAGGGACATATGGTCCATCGTGACAGGTCAATTAGCATGGAAAGCAAAAGACTTCGAAATTTCCAAGACAGGTCTCTTATGAGAGGGTGGTCCCACACATCAGACAGAGGTCTTTTGACAGGGGCTAGTGTAAACTGGACACGGGCAGAACATTTTCGAACCATAAAGGAATTCTTACATGCAATGAATTAACAGGAGCGCTTTCTGGATGCCGACATGTGCATACGACCTCCCGGGTCACTCCATCCTCACATTGAGTATGGAGATCAGACACCCTACACACCCTCCTGGGACCACTGCTTATCACTTTATCACTAAACAGTATAACACTGCTTACATGGACAGCTGGAATATGTTGTGACTGACTAAGATGCAACCGGACCCAGTGAAGGAATGCACCAAAACCACTGGCTATATTTATGTCACAGTGACACAGAAGAGGACATTTCTCTGTGATCCTGCTCAAAGGACTAAAAAACCACAGGTACCCACCAAATCTGAAACAAAAACACATAACTTCAACAGAAGTACATGTTTTTGCATGTGCGAAAGAATAAGTTAAAAACAAACATGCGTAGTACTTAATATACAGTTTATATCCCAGGGTATTCATTTAGTATATCAATTGTGGAGTGATACCACTATGACAGGAACAAGATGCAGGAGCCAACTAGAAAAGAAGATTTGCTTCAAAGCAAACCTGTCTGTGTGCCTTCAAAAGCTGTAAATAATAATTCCTACAACTTTTGTCCTGAGGTACTTCAAATTTCATTAAGCTGATGGCTGGATGAAAATTCAAGGTACAAATGACCTTGACATTTAAAGGTCATATGTAAATTACAAAAATATACAGTGTTACAATGCCTACAATTTAAGCCCAACATGAACCAAATCATAGAGAAGTTGACCAAGTTTAGCACGGCAAGATGAAACTTTCAAAGGTCCAAATGACATTGACCTTTGACCTTTACAGGTTACCTGTTATCACAAAAACATGCAGTTTTGTAATATCTACAAGTTGAGTGCAACATGATTAAAATTGGATGAAAATTGACCAAGTCATGGCTGGAAGAAATTTTCAAAGGGCCAGCTAACCTTGACTTTGAACCTTGGAGGTCACAACAACTAAAATTTGCAGTGTTACAATAGCTACAATTTGAGTCCAACATGATTTAATTTGGATAAAAATTGAGTTATGGCTACATGAGAATTTCAAAGGTCCAAATGATCTTGATGTTTCAACTATATAGGTCACTTGTAAGTCACAAAAATGTGTAGTGCTACATTAGCTACAGTTTGAGCCCAACATGATCAAAATCGGATATACATGGACTGAGTTATGGCTACATGAAAATTTGAAAGGTCCAAATGACATTGACTTTTGACTTTTGGAGTTTATTTGCAAATTACAATAATATGCAGTGTTGCAATACCTACAATTGGGGTCCAACATGGTTAAAATTGGTTGAAAATTGACAGAGTTATGGCTAGTTGAAAATTTTAAAGGTTCAAATGACCTTGATATTTTACCTTTACAGGTTGCATGTAAATTACAAAAATGTGCAGAAAGAAAGAAAGAAAGAAAGAAAGAAAGAAAGAAAGAAAGAAAGAAAAAGAAAGAAAAACAATATGTCTGTGTTGGCACACAGACATAAATAAAACAGATAACAGACCTTGGATGCATATTGCAGTGGACTTGGTTCATACACTGTCTAGAAACACTTGGAAGTTCCATGAAAAAAAAAAAGAACTTTGAAGGTCTGAAATTCACGGCTGGTCTTTTGAATCTTTGGAAAATCCCAAATTATCCTATTGCATTAGTTTTAAAATGGACTCCATTTTATTATTTTTCCTCGTTATGCCCCTTTCCTAATGGAGGAGGGGCATACTGAAATCGCTTATTTCATCCATCCGCATGTCCATACGTCCCTGTCCGTCCATCCATCCGCAATTGTGTCCGGTGTATAATTCGCTTATACCTCAACTTCAATCGATGAAACTTTAAACATAGGTGAATCCTGACATAAGGGTGCATCGTGTACCAAAATTATGTCGCTAGGTCAAGTATCTGGGTCACAGTGACAGATTCTTGTAAAATCGTGTCCAGATTATATATAAATCCTTTACTTTATGTGACTTAGATTAATGAAACTTTACACAGATGTATCTACACTTAAAGGTGTGTCATGTACCGAAAGTAGGTCACCAGATAAAGTATCTGGAACACGGTGACAAAATCATGTAAAACTACATAACACTTCATGGCGGAGCTGTAATTCTGCTCTTATAGTCAGATTGCTAAACCTTTACACACAGGTGCAACTACGCAAAAGGGTGTGTCATGAACCAAAAGTAGGTCACTAGATCAAGTATCTGGATCGCGGTGTCATATCCTTCTAAAATCGTGCCAAAGCTATTATTCTTTTATTATTTAACTAAGTTTCATGAAACTTCACAAACACACACACACACACACACACACACATGTATCTTGACAAAAAGTGTGTCATGAAGCAAAATTAGGTCACTAGGTCAAGTATCTGGGTATCATCTATGTGTGTCAGGGCTACAATTCGCTTGTCCTTCAACTTATAATAATGAAACTTTACACACACTGCATCTGAATATAAGGGTGTGTGATGTACCAAAAGTAGGTCAATAGGTCAAGTATCTGGATCACAATGACATTTTTGTAAACTCGTATCAGGGCTATAAATCCTTTACTATTTAACTTAATTTCATGAAATTTCAAACATAAATGTTTCTTGACCTGAAAGTGTGTCATGAAACAATTGTAGGTCAGTAGGTCAAGTATCTGGGTCATGGCGATACATTATGTAAAACTACATTCACTTCCAGGGTCATAATTCAGTTGTCCTTTGACTGAGAATCATGAAACTTTATACACATGTGTATCTGGACACAAGAGTGTGTCATACATAAAAGTAGGTCAGTATGTCAAGTATCTGGGTCACAGTGATAGCCTTTTTATTAACTACAGTCATTCTAAAACGAGACCTGTAATTAACAAGGTTATAAAGGAAGCGAGGGGGCATGGGTCTAGCAATCCCTGGTTGCCTTTTAATTATATTTATATACGATGTTCTGCTGGTTTGCACATAACCTATTCACTAAAGTTGATAATCCTGAGCAAAATAATCAACTAAAGATTTAAATGATAGACTCACGAAATTAGAACTCGGACTTCTGCAAAAAAAAATTTAAACTTCAGACGTAGCGTTCGGTTGTAGGATTATAGATTAAAAAAGAAGTAAAAGATATTGCAGCAGTTTTACCTGCCCCCCCCCCTCCGGCTTAACAGGTGTATTGCACAGACTGGACTATGAATCACATCCTTCATCTCCATGCATATGTGTTGTATTGCATATTGGTATATTTCAATCATAAACTTTACATTTCATGCACAAGAATATGGAATTAAAACAAAAACAAAACAAAAAATACTAAAAAAAAAAAAAAAACAATACAAAACAAAACAAAAACATTCTGCAGGGCCGTGAATGACGTGCAACTTGAATTTATATGAGAATAAAGAATGGGGATTTGGTCGAGTGGATATGTGCGTTTCCCATTTCAGCTAGGCGACTGGTGCCAAAGGTTGCAGGTTCGAGTCCCACTCGTTCCGAACATAAAATATATGATGACATGGGTTCGCAGTATTGTAAACATAATTTGGTAGTAACAACATAGATTCAATTGTTGTTTGCTAACTCACCTGTCAAAACACACTTATGAATAAAAACTAAGTATAAAAAGAGAGGATTGCGAAATGGTGTATTGTCTTATGCATTGGAAGGTTTTAATTGAATGGATTTAGTATTTCGTGACTGTACATGTACATATTTATAATCTCATAAAGAAATGGTACAATGGATTAGAATGAAGTTTGCCGTTTCAATTTTGAAGAGCAACCAGCTTCATTTTTGTGAAACTGAAATATTAACAACTCAACTTGGAAAATCAACATTATCAGTAGGACTTTTACTAGATTTTGTGTTAAATTAGAGTATCCGAGGTAAAATGTTCCTCATATTCATGATGGTGTAAGGATACATGTTACAACGCATCAAATAAACATTTAACTGGGAGTGGTTTTAATGTGGAAAACTGATCGACAGTCTGTCTTAACTCTTAAAGAGACCCATGACACTAGATATCCCTTAATGTACAACAATTTCAATATTACATTTTATGTTATTCCACAGGACCATACAAACTTCCACATAGACGTGGGTAGATTTTCTTTGACCGTCACAAAATTTTCTTCCTCATGAACACTTAAAATACTGGTTATTTAACGAAAATTTATTTTTCTAAAGACCTTATAATTGTGCAGTGATGAACCACTAACCTCACAGGAGTTGATGTCAGTTTACGATTCACTACCATTAGGTTTATTTTGAAGTATGCTAGAAATTAAAGATTTTATTATTTAAATCAAAATTTCTCCTATTGGAGTATTTTTAGCAGTTTTTATGAAGGAAATTTTTTTCTTGGTCCAACAAAAAGTCATAGGGGGTTTGGTCAAAGCCAATAGCAGGAGCAACTCACATTGAAGTAATTGTGAATGACAAAAAGGTTTTATTTTAGAGGTCACGCTAGATCAGACAGACTGCAAATGTAAACAGAAGTGTGATTATAAAAAGTTGGTTGCAATAGGGGAGTGGTCTCTTTATTGGGGATTTTAAATGAATATTCTACTGTATAATTGGTATGTACATTTTTATACATGCTAAATATAACAGTCCTTTGGGGAACAAATGTATACAAGATATATTATATTGGTTTGCATTTTGCACCCGTTTTAAATTCATACAGAGTAAGTCACCAAAACTAGAAAATATTTGGAAAGTGACAAAATTATTCAAAAGAGGAGCTCATTTACAGTAGAAACAACATGTTGACTTGTCAGTGTTACATATTTATTGTTTATCATTTGGCACAATTCAAGCTAAGAGATGTCAGGGTTGAATGTAGTAGAGGCCAAATATCCCCTTCTCACACCAGTAATTTCATATTACTTGCATGGACATCATAAAAAGTTACCAGTTGGATGCCGTTCAAGATGACTTACACAAACCAAGCTTTTAATGATAGCCTTCTTTCTGTATACAAAGCCACATCATTTTTTTTCAATTACAAAAATTGTGATTTTTTTTCTTCCTTTTTTTCAAAATAAGCAGATAGACCCATAGATAAGTCATTTAATATCTCGTTAATTTACCCTTTTCCCAGGTATAAGCAGCTTTTAGCTGTTTCTTCCTTTTAAACACAAGCTTTAGAATACAACGTTTATAATTTATCCAAATTACATAACTGACAGCGCCAAACCAAACGAACATTCTTTGCAGTCTACATTATCTCTGACTTTTCAGGCTCCCTCCTATTATCAAATTTTGGTCATGTAGCCCGTAAGCCACACACACACACACACACACATACACACACACGCACACACACACACAAATGGGGAGGGGGCTTTTTGGAAAAGGTAAATCACATAGTTGTGGCAGGGAAGTGCCAGAGAGGCATTTCCCTGGTTACAGCTAGTAGTTTGTATGACTTTTTTTTGGGGGGGGGGGGAGATCTCAATGTTAATGGTAAAAGTGTTGGTTCTATTTTAATTTTAAGACAATGCTCAATGCAAAAGATCAGAACTGATAACTTAACGAATGCATTTTTATTTAATCAAATACATTAAAATCTTTATACCCATTACAAAATGTACAACTGATTCAACACTTCAGTTTCTCTCTCTACCCTCCTTGGTTACAGACTGTCTGAATGGGCAATGATAGGAATACATTTTGATTGTCATTTTGTCCAAATGTTAATTGGAATTTAAGATTTGTATTTTCTCAGCGAAAGCACTACATGTATTTTAATTGACAACAGTCAACGTCGCATGAAAGATAAAAGAATGAAACATACATGTTTGCATATATGCAGTGACAAAATCTAAAATATGTGCAATTCGTAATGTATATGAGCGGCTGGCTAGTCAGTATCAGACAAAGGTTGCCATCACTGGCTTAAAATTTTGACAATTCATTGTTTATGGCTGAAGATTGAGGGGTTGATATCGAAATTGTTGATATAAATGTTTTAATATTGTCAAAAATAAAGAAAATGTAGCTTTATCTACAGCACTAAATTTGACCAGGCTGATATAAACCAAAAAATCTCAGACAACACATCGCAACGTGTGTAAATACTCCTCTGAATGCGTGCTTGGTCTAAAAAGTAGCCCACCATGTTATATGAGTGTGAAGAGGCCCAACCAGTGAGTATAGAATTGTAAGTGGCAAAATGAACGAATGAAGATCAATGAAAATTTCCATTTGATACCTTGAAAATTTGATGTTTAGTTTGCACGCAAATGATAAAACATACTTAATGGTACAAAGTAATTTCAATCTGATGAAGATCCCACTTTGAAATTATTGGTGTTTTTATCACTATGTGAATTCAAGAATAAACAACAGCAATATATTGGGGGTTGGGGGGTTGAGGGTAAGGGTACAGTGTATTTCTGCACTGCGGCACTGGGGCATATTCTTTTATGAGTACCAACATCATACTGGAGGCCTCTAATTTTCCCTACTGGCCAGTATTTCGGAATACTCTCATTTTCTGTACTCTGTATTGGGGGAAAAATTTACTCTACCAGCACAATGGGACCCCACCTACCTTACCCACATATACTCAATCGTCATGCATGAACAGCATCCGAACAACAAAAACTCTTAGTGCATCAGCTAAATTAGGCTATTTGCTTTGGTAGCATTATTATTCTTGTTACAATTCATTTCAAATGGCACAGAACACACATACATGCATGTACGTCAGTATTTGTGAAAATTTTCCTTGACAGATAGATAAAACTTACTTTCATGATGCAGCACATATCCTCTTCTAATTGCGTGGGATCCCCCCCCCCCCCGCCATCCCACCCCACCCAACCCCATCCAGTTCACATACTCACAAGCAGGGTGTCAAGTTGAACCCATGCACTCTAATTGGGTACATAGGCCTACAAGTCTTAAGATTCATCGCAATATGACTTTTGCCAGGGGTTCACATCGTCATTTGTAGTGATCGAAACAGTGGACTGGACAAACTATGATTTTTTAGGAAGATGCTCTTTCTGGCAGGGTTTTGTTCTGTGAGTACCCCCTTGCTATCCGCTTGTTTATGCATTCTTGCTCTGGAGTTGGTGTCAGCCAGTGGCTCCCAATAGGGTGTCATGTTATCGGCATGGAACCTTGATACACGTGTGTGTGTGTGTGTGTGTGTGTGTGTGTGTGTGTGTGTGCACGCTTGCGCGCACACATATGGGCATCACATAATGGCAATTTGATCAAGCCAGGTGAAAGTGACACCCGCCCTCATTGCAATCAGTCAGTATCACACCACGACCAGCCCTGAATTTTCCCCTTCTTCTGCAAAATTCTATCATTGAAACAAGAGCCTACTGCTAATTGAAAATGTAGTCCTATCATGGCAATAAAACAGCACACATGTTAGCGGTAACACAAACATACCCGGCTCCCTGACATATTACATATAGATGCGTAACATTTAGTTCCTAGGTCGGGGGCACACATAAGCTACTTTACTGGGTGACCACAGAACATTGTCCAGTTGTATGTTGTATGCAGAAAAGTTTACATGCATAACCAGCATCTCAGATTTGTAGAAGTTGGATACTTAGTCAGTCATAACAATCTCCAGCTGTCCATTTATCGGCAGTGTGATACTGTCTAGTGATAAGGTAATAAGCAGTGGTCCCAGGAGGGTGTGGAGGGTGTCAGGTCTCCATACTCAATGTGAGTATGGATGCCCGGCTAGTCGTATGCACAGACATCAAGACACCGCTTACACGTGGTAAGAATTTCTTTATGGCTTGAAAACAAACACACAAACACAAGTGCCCCCCCCCCCCCCTGGAATAAAATGAATTCACAGGCCCCTCATAAATTGGTAGGGTGATTAGGGTCAGTCTTGCACAGAATGGGTAGCCAAATGGGATGCTGGAACCAGCGAAAGCCACCAGCAGAATATACAGAATCAGTGACCCAGGCTGTTTTATCAAAGGATTGCTGTGCAAATGCTCCTCCATCTGCCCCATCCCCTCCCCTCTCAACCCACTTCTTTGCCCAGGTTGGCCTGACAAGGCACTTGTTATAAAGCGAAATAGGGCTACAGCCGCCTTAGTAGCTTTTGACCAGTGGTTGCTCTCATTATCAATCCTCTCGGGCTCACACGGGCAAGAAGTGTGTGTGTGTTGTGTGTGTGTGTGTATGGGGGCGGGGGGGGGGGGAGGGGAATGCCAGGCTTAGGGGAACCACAAGTATTTCATTATCCTTTCTACGCATCTTAATAGTGATATGTATACCGGTTGATATATATTTAAGTTAACGTTTCATAATCAAATATTGAGAAAAGCTAGCTGGGGAGGGGGATGGCCACTTGTGTTTTTGTTTATCACATAAAGTGTCCATCCAGACACCAGTGGCTTTTTTAATCATAATTCTTGGTCAGTTGTGTGCAAAGTACAAGTAAAATTCTTGAAGTTATGGATTAGTAAGCCATGACAGTGCGACCACATACTTTTGTGATCCTGACAACAGAAGGATTAATTGTATGGGCTGGGGCTGGGGAATGGGTTCAAGAAATCTGCAGCAGGAATTAATATCTCACGGCAAATCCCCGCTTCCCCTCCCCCCCCCCCCATGGTGAAGGTTGTGTGGCCGCTGATTTGATCACATGGTAGCATAGCAAACATGCATACAAGACTGTCACGCTTCACATTTGATCCGTCTTATAAGACTCTCTAATGAGGACCATATTTTACAGCCAAATATTTTTGCTGGCTTGTTCTCATGCAATTGTTTATCCTGGGTGAATATCTGAAAATTCAGCTACATCCATCTGGTCAGTATTTCTTCGCCTTTGTGCTCATTTATATCTGTGGACCTGAAAAACGCGTCCAAAATATTCAAATATGTCTTGCCGGTTTTCCTGAATCCCACTGCAATATCTGTTATGTAGTTTTCGTGAAAAAAAATAATGATCGAAATGACAGATAGTCATTTGATTATTATTATTATTATTATTATTATTATTATTATTATTATTATTATTATTATTATTATTATTATTATTATTATTATAATTATTATTATTATTATTATTATTATTATTATTATGGGGCATGGGTGAAAGAAACCTCATGAAGTGTGCAGCGATAATGACTTCATGTATCATACATAATAATCTGTATAAAAACCTAAGTAGGGGTGCCAAATTGGAACCAAAGTGGACTG
Source organism: Hermodice carunculata (assembly GCA_964020975.1). Classification (NCBI taxonomy): domain Eukaryota; kingdom Metazoa; phylum Annelida; class Polychaeta; order Eunicida; family Amphinomidae; genus Hermodice; species Hermodice carunculata. The sequence goes on from OZ026612.1 coordinate 26,271,988, forward strand.
TTGTCTTGAATGGAAAATACAGTAATGCTGGTCCTGTACAATCGTATTTGACAGAGACCACTACATACATGCACTTTCCGAAGTTTTTAATGGCACTTTCGTAGACCACAGACTATGCGTAGTTAAGTAAATGCTTTCATGTATTCTCGTCTTCTAACAAGGGCTTTCCAACAGTTTTCGAATGGAAAGAATCTGATGGGTTTTAGCCAATTTAGGGCAATTTTACTGAAAAGCATACTTTAAATACCAGGAAAAAAGGACACTTCTGTAAGATCAAAAGTCCATAGTTTGCCCTGTGTTGAGGTTCCCGAAACAAGGTTGGGTGTATCGCACGGAAGAAATATTTGGCATGTAGCTATCCCTGTGTCGGTCCATGTCAGCAAGTAAAACTTCACTCATGAAAGTGTACAGCTTTGGCAAAAATGTTTACGCATTTTGTCATGGGTTCTAATGAATGAACGCTAACAGGACGCGGAAAGATGACTAAGGGCCAAATAGGTCACCCTCCTCCCTTCCAGCGCCATGATTTGATGAACTGGCAATCTTTTGGCATGAATATTTATAAAGTTTTTACCTAACCCCAGACTCCACACTCCTCAACTGATACGCTACTTACATCAAACGCCCCTAAAACCTCAAAATACAAACTCTTTTTTTGTATACGAGTGTACCAGTCAAATGTTCAACATTAAAAAAAATAATAATAAATAAAATATCATTTTATTCATTTCAATTTTGCATGGTATGTTGAAAAGGGTGAGTGGCTTTTAAGATTAAAAACAAACAGCTCTGGTCTTTCAAGGGAGTGATTTCCCTCCTTTTGACATGATTCAGGATCAGCTGAGTGTCTCCACTCACCGGTCACCTTAAGCTTTCATGCATCCACACAAGGCCCAGATGAGTGTTTTCCCTCGTGTGGGCCCCGCTTCGAATTTCTTGTGCCAGGTGGCCGAGTGTTTCCACTCACCAAAGCCTTGATGTAGCTAGTCTCAGTGAGTGGTTCCCCTCATTTGGGCCTCATTTTGGATATTTTGTACCGAATGAGTGGTCCCACTCATCGATGGCATTGTGCAGCAGGTCCAAAGTGAGTGGTTCCACTCAGTTGGGACCTTTTTTCCAAGGTTTTGTACAGAATGAGTGGTTCCACTCATACAAAATGTAGATTTGTAGAATTAACAGGTATCAGGATCCTGAATTCGCAGCAACAGGTTCCCAATTTCTGTAAATTAAGCCAAAAAACAGAAAAATGGATTTTCTGTTTTTAAAATAAATTGTGTTATATATAAATCCCCTTGAGATTTAAAAAATAAATATAGGCCCTATAATAGAAAAAAGGACGACCACTAGATGTTTAAGCATATTGTGTGGCTCAGATAAATCTACTCAAGACTAACATTGCTCGTTTTCTTTTCTGTTTTCTCGCTCTGCCATGCAATTCATTGAAATTTCGTTCTCATGCAACCTGACTTATAAATGTGTGTCACTGGTGAAATATAAATAGCCGTATATATCATAAGTGCTAAAGTTTCGGTATGAGCGAAATTATGGATAGGCTACTCAAGTGTTTGACAAGCATTCAAGCAGGTACATGGGCATAACAGCGGTGGGGCAGTATTCTACGATCGAGATCGGGATACAAATTGCATCATATTTAACATGAAGTTAACTGTACGTTTTTTAAACACCATTCAAGCAGGAATATGCTTTTGGTAAATGTTGACATGACCGAAGTACAAAGGTACATTCTTCTTGTTTCCCAGAATCGGTGAAAATGAATGGTCCCAAATCCTTTGACGTTTCTATTTTTGTTTCGCTCCATATATATATATATATATATATATATATATATATATATATATATATATATATATATATATATATATATATATATGTATATATATATGTATGTATATATATATGTATATATATATATATGTATGTATGTATGTTTGTGTGTGTTTGTGTTAGTGTGTACAATGTAGTGGAAGAAAAAAAGAAAAAGAGAGAGAGAGAGAGAGAGAGAGAGAGAGAGAGAGAGAGAGAGAGAGAGAGAGAGAGAGAGAGAGAGAGAGAGAGAGAGAGAGAGAGAGAGAGAGAGAGAGAGAGAGAGAGAGAGAGAGAGAGAGAGAGAGAGAGAGAGAGAGAGAGAGAGAGAGAGAGAGAGAGAGAGAGAGAGACCCTCAAAGGGCCAATACGAGGAGCTCAAATCAAGTGTTACTGGTACAAAGTGAGACTCAATCTAAGCTAATTCTTGTAGATTTAATTTAGCTTGGTATATGCAGAGCACTGTAGTTACAAATCAATCGATCAAGTTCCCTGTGACACCTCTGTTTGTGGTCTTTGTTTTATCAGAGTGTTGCATAAATCTGATTTCGTGGTACGTGTTCGATGTACGGTGACACAGGAGTCATTTATGGCTCTTTTGTCAATAAAACTATTCTACTATACTACTACTGCTGCTTCAACTACTTCTAGTACTACTATTTAAAAATGCCTGACAGGGAGCGAGTCAATCAAGCACGCACGCGGCATTATATTTTGTATTGTCAGAAGTCTAGAAAAGCCAGAAAAAAAGTTATTTGCTACTCTAAGTGGATTCAGAGTTAATTTTGAAAGTTTAACTTCGGAAAATAAATCTATCAGCCTTACGAAATATGATGACATTGAAATAATTTGGCAAATTGGGAAAGTTATGAATGAAACTGAAAATAAGAGGAGAATTAACGATTATAGCTTCTTAATCTTACTTTTCTTCATGGCCAAAATGGCGCAGGGTGGTGTGTTTGGTCGGCTGCGTCCCCGTGGAACGCTCTGGTGTTTGGTTTTACTCCGGGTGCTCGAGACGGTCCATGTGGGCAATGTCAGCTGGCCTATACCGCACCGCGTTGCAGGGCGGTAACCATTTGTTACACTTGGCTTGGCACTGAGAAATGTAGTGTGGTCTATAGTAGTTACGTGTATTGTGGGATTTTTAGTGTGTATTGTTTTGACATATTGCATCGTATTGTTTTTTTTGTGTATTGACAAAGTACTGTGTATCATGTGACTGATTAAATAAAGAACTTGAACTTGTAAAATGGTGTAGTTGTAATAAGTGTCATTCAGGCTACGAAACATGTTCTGGTTTAAACATATGTAATCGTTTTCGAAATAAAAATGTTTCAAGCAAATATGTTCTGAGTAGTTTCCCGCTGAAGACCCTTTAATTTATTTGGGCTAATACAGCCTATGTCAACATTCTACGGTAGAACGTGTGCAATACGGACAATAGTACTTCCATATGTATATTGCTTAGACAGTGAAAAATTAGTTTACGGGGAGTAAAGAGTTCGGAATGCCAAATAGGGTAACGACTACCAGGAAGTTGTTCTGGACAAAAAGACACAAATACAACTCATTCATTCACGCCCAAGCGTTGAATCGTGCATGAACAAAATGCTTTCCTGACAAGTAAATGGATTATCAGAATACAGAGCTCATGGAAAGTGCTCCAGGTGAGGAAGACATTGTTGTGACATGTTATATTTTGTATTTGAAAGTCTTAACTGATAAAATCAATATATTCATATATTCATGTTATATTTGATCGGTCCAAATAGTTCTATGATGACGGACCCAATGGAGTCAAAGCAATAAGTCAAATTTTATACAACGACAAAAAAAACGATGTTTAAAACCAAGAACTGTCCAAAAATTGACTCATTCTGTTGCCAAGTATATGCATGAACTCTGTTAAATTCATTTTGACAAAGATTAGTTGAAAAAGTAAATCATTGTTTTTAGAATGTATTTTTTCTTACCAGCGAAATATAAGACCATCGACGGTTTCATACTGCCAAATCTTTCTGAAGTCGTCCACTTTGTCCAACCCCAAAATGTTTACGATTTAAGTTTTGTGCTGTTTAAGTGTTCGGGATGGACCTATCGCCAGTTTGTTCGACACACAGGTGCAGCCGTGTAGTTTTATATATGTATATATTGCTCGAAGCCCTTGTGGTAACGAAAAAGGGGTTGGTCGAGTTGCACTGAGACATTACTATTGTTGTTTTGTAAAAGCTGATCTTTCCTGATTTGCATATATTAAAGTGCAATTACACGTGCCATTGTGGACGTCTAGGCATTGTGAATACCATGTGTATGAGTATAATATTATATATATATAAGATGTTCACAATACCTAGCTGTCCATAATGGTACGTGTTACTGTACTTTAACTTATGCAAATCAGGAGAGATCTGCTTTTACAAACCAAATATAGTAATGTCTCACCGACAGCTTGGCCCCTCCCCTCTTCCGTTACCACAACGGCTTCGAGCAATATATATATAAACTACACGGCTGCACCTCCATATGTCGAACAAACTGGCGATATGTCGATCCTGAACACTTGAACTACACAAAACTTAAGTCGTAAATATTTGGACGGACCCCGGATAAAGTGGACGACTTCAGAGAGATTT
>OZ026612.1:26278947-26289231 GCA_964020975.1 Hermodice carunculata
CCTGGTCAATTTGTATCCAATGTTGATCATGTTGGGCTCAAATTGTAGCTATTGTAACACTGCACATTTTTGAAGTCGCGACTTTTTATAATGTGAGGTCATACTTTCCAAAATTATGCAAATGAAGGCTAATTTAAATTTTTAATCTTCAATATCTCATATACTATAGAAAATAAAGTTCCAAGTGTATATGAGTTCGATCATAGCAAGGCAAAGGTCATCTCAAATGTCAAGGTCATGTCAAGGTCAAAGGTCATGTCAAGGTCAAAGACCAATTTTTGGTCAAAATATCATTTTAAAGGTCAAGGTTCACTTCAGTTAGAGGTCATCTCAAGGTCAGAGGCCACTTTCGATGGTGGCTTTCTTCTAGCCATTGGTCAATTTTTATCCAATTTTGATCATGTTGGGCTCAAATTGTAGTTATTCCAACACTGCACATTTTGAAAACTACATGTGGCCTCTAAAGGTCAAAGGTCAATGTCATCAGGACTTTTGAAAGTTTCACTCAGCCATAACTCGGCCAATTTCCATCCAATTCTAATCATGTTGGACTTAAATTGTGGGTATTATAACACTCTACATTTTTGCAATTTACATGTAACCTGTAAAGGTTAAAGGTCAAAGGTCAAGGTCATTTGGGCTTGGAAATTTTTATCCAGCCATCAGCTTAATGGAATGTCAAGTACCAAAGCACAAAAGTTGTAGCGTATAATATTTAAAACTTTGGAAGGCACACAGACAGATTTGTTTTGAAGCAAATCTTCCTTTCTAGTTTGTTCATTTGTCTCTCTTCGTATTGCGTGTGCGTGGCCTTTATGGCAACATAATCAGTTCAAACAATGGGACAGTTCGTGGAAAAAGAAAATGAAAAAAAAAAAAAAAAAAGACAAAAAACAAAATAAAAAACAAGACAAACGAACAAAAACTAAAGCACCCCACCCCGACCCACCAAAGAACTGAAACCATGGCAAATTTATTATTAAGAGGAATTTGTTATGTCTGTGTGCAAACACAGACATACTGTTTTTCTAGGAATTCTTTCTTTCTTTTTTCTTTCCTTCTTTCTTTCTTTCTTTCTTTCTTTCTTTCTTTCTTTCTTTCTTTCTTTCTTTCTTTACGGGCAAATTTGTCCGACATTTCATTTGAAAAGTGTTACATGTACAAACTCCAAACTTGGCACAATTATACTTTTATGGATAAAGTCTGGCCTTTTTATAATGAGAGGTCATGCTTTTCAACATTATGCAAATGAGGGCTAATTAAAGTTTTAAATCTTCAATATCTTATATACTATAGTAGATGTGGTTCCGAGTGTATGGGGGTTCCATCATAGCACGGTAAAACTCATCTCAAAGGTCAAGGTCATGTCAAGGTTAAAGGTCAATTTAAAGCCAAAATGTCATTTTTGAGGTCAAGGTTCACTTCAGGTAGAGGTCATCTCAAGGTCAAAGGTCATTTCAAGGTCAAAGGCCATTTTCGATGGTGGCTTTCTTCTTGCCATAACTTGGTCAACTTTTATCCAATTTTCATCATGTTGGGCTCAAATCGTAGCTATTGTAACACTGCACATTTTTTATAGAACGTGTAACCTCTAAAGGGCAAAGGCCAAGGCCATTTGGCCGTTTGAAAATTTCATCTTGTCATAGCTTGGTCATTTTTCGTCCGATTTGGTTTATGTTGGGCTTAAATTGTGGATATTGTAACACTGCGCAATTTACATGTGACCTGTAAAGGTTAAAGGTCAAGGTCATTTGGACTTTGAAATTTGCATGCAGCCATAAGCTTAATGTAATGTGAAGTACCAAAGGATAAAAGTTGTAGCATTTAATATTTACAACTTTTGAAGGCACACAGATTAGCTTTGAAGCAAATCTTCTTTTCTAGTTTCCCTTCTTTTCCAAAGAAGGCCATGTCCAGGGCCGGGTGGCACTGTATGTAGCGTGTCTGTAGACGTGCTTAACGTATGCAAGAAACAGTTTGTAACGCTCAACTCGACTTCTGCGAGGTCACCATGTCAACAGAAGAAATTTACTAAGCAAAATCATATTGCAAATAATGCATTGTGGCAAAGCAGCTGGTCTCTCAATGAAAAGGATAACATAGAGGTTTTTACTATTGAAATATGTACCATCAATCGTTAAGAGTAGTATGTTCGATAGAAAAGACCAACTCTTAATCTTTACGAAAAGAACCAGAAGTGAACATAAATTTTCAGCAAAACACCGTGAGAGATGACGGTTTGTTTTCCGACATTGCAAGTTTGTGGATTTAAAATAAAATTTAGATTAAATTATTGTTTGGCGAATAAACCAATAAAATCAAGTCAAATTATGATGTTTCAGCAGGCTTTACAAAATACAATTTGGTCTAATCACTGTCAAGGGACTGACGAGTTCGGTGAAGGTATCTTCCAAAATAAAAGAATAACTTAAAAGTAAAGAGTCTGTCCTTGGTTCGAGTTTTCATCCAGCCAAGGCAATCTTAAGGGGCGTAACACCGACGTATTCAAATGACCGTATTGTCATGTTGTCTGTCTCTTTCTTGCCATCACGCCATTAATCAAAAGCATTCCTCGCCGACTGTCGGCGCACTTAGTGACCCTGGAAAAGCTGGTGACTTTGTTCCAGCTAAAAAAAAAAGGAAAAAATTGCAATGCTGCTTAAAGAGAAGCTCTTGTGTGTGTGTGTGTGTGTGTGTGTGTGTGTGTGTGTGTGTGTGTGTGTGTGTGTGTGTGTATGTGCTATGAATTTGTTTTTTCATCTTCAATCCAGATAAATGCACGTACTGATACGGGATGAATCAAGACAATTCTGTCGACATCTTTGAAAAATAGAACAAAACGGTGTATTTTGTTATGCAACATCTAATTCCCGGTAGGACCTACATATCACAATTCGTTAAACTAGTCAAGCGTTAAAAGACCAGTGCAGTAAAACCTGTCCTTGTGGACACCTCTATAATGCGGACAACTGTATAATGTGGACAGTTATATCCATGATCGAATGGTAAATTTTCTTGTTAAAAACACCTGTCTATTATGGACACCTGCTAACTGTGGACACTTTTTGCCTGTCCCAGAGGTGTCCATAATAGACAGGTTTCACTGTATATGACTGAGTAATATATTTTGATTGGTCATCGGATGTGGCAGAGCAACCATAAGACCTCCAATCGGAAAGGTGCTTTTATCATTAGATTGGCACAACTGGGCACAGAAGAATAAAGCAAAGATGCTGCGTCTTAATAATAGTTCATCTTTGGAGTGCTTGGGACAAGATGCGTACAACCTATAAGCATTATGATACCATGACATATGCCTGATTTGATACATCCCCAATTACAGACGGGACGTGGATATTGCATCAAAGCTATGACTGTGAAAAAGATAAACTAAAAAAAAATGATGTGCAGTTAGTGAAGGAATAATACAAATAAACTATTGTTTATCACAATAGGCCTCTTTGTGTTTTTTTTCAGGGTGGATTTTCGGGGCACTTGCAGCTGTCGGTCTAAACATCAGCAATGTCCAATGGGACAGCACGCCTATTTGGCAAGGAGTCCTCACTGTGCTCGTTCTTGGAATGCTACAAGGCAGCATGCTTGAAATAATTGTCATAACAATAACCACCCTCGTCCTGCGTCGCAAGAAGAAAGACCACAAGTATGCTCCAACAGACAACATCACGCTGACGCTCAATTACAATCTTTTGGCGCTGAACAAGAAAGACGTTGACGAAGCATTTAAAACAATGTTTGATGCCTATATGGGTAACATGAGCGCAAATGTTGTTGCTGTCTTGGTGAGTGCTACGAAAAAGAATGATCTGAAGAGATATGAATTGGAGAAAAGAGATCACTATCGCCAGAGAATCTACGATGTTCTTTCAACTGAAGGGAGAAAGTTTGCTTCAGGAAATCACGCATGTGTCGATTTATATCGACTAAAATTTGTGTGGCATAAATGTAGATTTTATCAAACAGACTTGTTCTTGCGAGAGCATTTGCATAAAATATGCACGTTTTATGCTCAGAACTTTATGTGTATCCATAGAGTCAGTGCTGTTCTCAGAAAGTGTGGTCAATATCAAGACTTAATGTTGTTGTCAGAAGGAGATCGATTTGCTTTTACGTACACCGATAAAACATTATACAGTTCCAAAGCACGAACTCATGGTGAACCTTTATTCTATGACTCCGCAGATGTTGACAGAATCATTGGGCGCAAATTCGACTACACTTTGGTTCTGGATGGTGACACAGTCGTTCCAGTGCAAGCAGCACAGACGCTGCTGTCAATAGCTGCTGCCAATCCACGTGTAGCTATTGTTCAACCTGCCATAAAACTGAAGGCAGGGGACGAAGACACTATATATATGCAGCTTGAATGCCTTCGTCAAGAAATTGGAGAACCCATGACAAACGCCATGACAATGCTTCTGGGTCAGGGTGGCTACTATGGCAAAGCACTCATTAACAATCGATTATACATAAGGAAAATTATAGGTACTCGCAAAAACCTCATCGAAAGAGTACCTCTGGATGTTTTGAGTCATGACACATTCGAAGCTGCAGTATTGAGACCATACTACGCAAGTTCTGTATACATTATCGAAGCCCCGAGCTTTAATTACATCACTTGGAACATTCGCGAACGCAGATGGAACAAAGGGGAGATACTGCTTTCCATGTATTTTCGAAAGTATCTGTTTGGGAAACCTTTGAGGTTCCTGCAGAAGCTGCTTCAAGGAAAGGATTATGTCCCATTGAAGCTCAGAACTGAATCAAAATTGGACTTTATCAGTTCATATTTAGCACAATCTGCTTTTAGACAAATGTTCATGAAACCTTTGTTGTTAATCTACATTCTCATGCACATCAATATTCGGGTTCACTACCCTAACATTTCAATTCTTGTAGTAATGTTCATTGTCTTGATCTTTCCCAAAATAGCCGTATGTAGCAGAAGGAATATTCATAAAATTCTCGTTGAAGCGGTGGTTGGCTGCGTGAGAGTAGCCAAGGCTATTCAAAGTAATATATGCAAAGACTACAAGTGGACACCACAAAGAGCGGTGGAAGAACAGTTCAAAAAGTCTAATCCTTTTTGGAGCAGCATAAAACACTTATGGGGATACAGTAGTATCGCGCCATAGCCTTCATACTTGTCCTAATTTTTGCACCAGGTCATACCTTAATCTACATTATGCTTTTCTGTTTGTTTGTTTTACCGCTGTATGCCGGTCTCACGTCCTTCAGTCTCAAACTACGAAGTCCACAGGTTTCTAATCCAGTGCGATTCAATTTTGAATACGTTCCTACCCAATATAACGTTTCAGCTTCTTCCATAGCTAGTATCGATGACATGCCTTTGTCTCTGCCAAGAATTACGACTCGTAAAGCTGTAACTTCAACCAGATGGGTGGATGCTCCAAAGACAATTACTCACGACTCCCCAAATATACGGAACTGGCATATAGGGTCTCACGCGCACATGCACGGTGACGACTACAGACGAAGATTGGTGGACTCCACACATTCCACCGTCGTACCCATTGAAGATGAACATGACACATTGTCGCTGTTGAGCAGCTTTGGCAGACCACAGTTGAACGGTGGGATAACACGAACACAACAGAATGTCAGCAAATATGCAGTGGCGGGAAACTCCGGATTGCTCCTGTCACCTAAAAGTTTGGTGTTTTCGTGGAAAGGAAAATCCCCTTCCGCACCCCCATCTTGAGCCATAGTAATATAAGGATATACGTTAGGTCAGCAGTTACGTTTAGCCAGTTGATTCATATATAAAGTGAGGACAAAGTAAAAATTGCCTTAAAGCTTACAAAATGAAACGTCTGTTAATTACAATGTTATAATGTTATTTGACGGCAATGTTTTACATAACAATTAAAAGTAGCTTTTTTTGAGTGCCATCATTCTAACTTGAAACATCTGCATCTCAGAAAAACCAACAAATATTCAAACAACTTGGGGACACCCCGTTTTTCATTTGCAGTGTATTCTATAGTTTGCCATAAACTTGGTGCAGAAATACATGAAATGTACAAGCAGAATCGAAAATTTATGTCAAGAAATGACTGCTGTGCAAACACTACTGCCTCCACAAATCATTACCAAAGTTCCACCCACAAATCATTACAAACGTTCATCCACATGAATCTTTGGTTTGTATGGTTTCTAAAAGTGTATACTTCATTGCACCTTTCAAGTAAATTTACAGTTTTATATACGGAAAAGGATTAGTCGGCACTGGGGTCACTGATTAACCTAAAGTAAGTATATCGTCGATTCTCTGGCCGGGTTATAATTTACGAACAGTTATAACTCTGGAAGCAAACGTGATTGTACACACTATTACATATATATACATGTGTGTGTGTGTGTGTGTGTGTGTGTGTGTGTGTATTGAGAGTTTCTCATTGTATATTGCTGTAACCACCACGGTCATTTTAATACATATTCATTTTATGCACCACATTTCGCAAACAAAGCATGTTAATTTAAATATTCAGGTTATAGACCACATTGTGTAATTAATAAAAGCAATTTTATACAGGTGATACTGTTTGTTTCATATATAAGTGGATGAGTCAAGTACGAAGTTTTGAATTTAAATTTACGCTTTTATAAAAATAGTAATTTACATCGCCATCATCTCGAACAAGATCAAAGTATACAGCGAAACACCACATTAAAACTGCCGTAGTAAAGGAGTGTATCTGGAAGTAAGACTTGGTCTGCTGTCCAACCATGCATTTTCACTGTAAATGTGTATGGATTGTTCAGAATTGAGACCATTTACATATAAAGACCACTTTAAGTGTGACCATGGATGATCTTAATTCATGGGTTTCGCAATATAATAAAATGTAATTTTATCTGTATGTTGGCAAAACTGTTTGTTTACAACAGGAGCACCGATGGCAAAAGGATCAATTTGATGCTGCGTCGAAGATATATGGCGAATAACAGACAGTATTCAAATATATATATATTATATATATATATATACTATATATATATATACTATTATATATATATATATATTATATATATATATATATATATATATAATATATATATATATATATATATATATATATATATATATATATATTTGTGTGTAGATAGGATGGAGGGGTATAGGGGATACCCGGGGCAAAGTGGTCCACTCTTCAAAGAGGGTCGCCGCCGTATTTAATAGCAGAGGGTCTATACAACTTGTCCAGAAGTGGGACAACGCATTTGCTAGAGTCAGTAGACTTGCTGGGTCACAGTTCCAACAAGGAGGTTTAGCCTCCTTGTTTAGAACCATAAAAGGTTGCTTCTCTTTTTAAAAGCACTTTTTTAAAAAAAATTTTGTGCATATTTATCAGCAAAAACACTTGATTTGTTTGGGTTGTCAGAAAGTATAAAGCAAAAGCCGTAGCTCATCAGTGGGTATTTCTTTAACTGAAATAAATTCCAAAAATTATTATACTTTTCAAAACCTAGCTCAAATCAGCAGATTTTAGCACTTGAAGGTCATATGACGTTTTAAAGGTCACTCCTGCGTAAAGTGGGTCATTTTTTTTTCATGGCTCACAATGGGGCTGTTCCCGTTTTGGCCCTTTTAATATGGTGAAACGGTGGTGTCAAACCTGACACCACCGTTTCACCATATGTCCTTTGAAACTGCAAAACTATATCTAATTTCTCCAACCAACATAGCTGATGGGTGCTAACATTCTACGTTGCGATGTTAATTTTGTGGACTGACTCAATAGTTAAATTGTATCTTAAATATGTTTTAAACTGAATATCGGAAAGTGGGAGTTAGAAGTAGTGTCCAACATTGCCCGGCCAGGGACTCGCTTTGTCCAAACGTTGTTTTTAAAAAAAGAATATGGATATTTATTTTCTCACTAGGAAAATCTTTTTGTTATGTAAGTTTTAGTAGCAGGGTGAAAATGGTGGTTTAAGAGATGTTTACCTTGGCACAAAAATTCATATATTTTATTTATGAAGCTTCTTTTCTTAAGTGGCCCACTCTGTCCGGGTCTCCCCCTGCCAGCCCGGTGGTAGTATTCCCGTGTTCAGCTTGCAGCTCCTGTCCGTTGATAATACATTCATTCTCTCTCTCTCTCTCTCTCTTCTCTCCTCTCTCTCTCTCTCTCTCTCTCTCTCTCTCTCTCGTCACTCTCTCTCTCTCTCTCTCTCTCTCTCTCTCTCTCTCTCTCTCTCTCATCTCATCTCTCTCCTCACTCTCTCTCTCTCTCTCTCTCTCTCTCTCTCTGCATACCTAGGCCTCTCTAATCCATCTGTCCGTCTGTCGGTCCATTTTCTTTCTTTCTTGCTTACTCCACATTTCGTCCAGTGCTGCTGCCTTAAGTATCGGCTTATGAGGGAGAATCATGAAACCATGAAATTTGATGACGCGACACAATGAACGAAATCGGTCCTGAAGAGCTGGCAAAGTGAGGCACGTTTAAAATTTATTGTGTTTTTACTGTTCCTGACCAGTTCCGTCGGACTTCCCAGTCACAGACGCTCGTAATGGTCAATCAGTCAGGCATTCGTGCTAATTAGGGGCAGTGTTGAGAGAGTGAACCTAGATGTACGTGCAATGGCCCACATGGGGCTTTATTGTGTTCTCATCTGTGCAATCAATCAGTCGTGCTGATAAGATGGGGATGGGGGTGGGAGAGGGGTTGAACTCATAACCACAACGTTGTCAGCCAGCAGTCCTGCACAGAAAGGTTTGAAACGAGGCTCACATCTGGACCAGCATCCCACTTCACCGTTTGACATGATTTCTACGTTTCTTAACATGCCTACAACCTGCTACTCACCAGTCTATTCTAAAACTATTTTTTACAGATATACCACACTGATCATCTATTGAAATCCACATACATATCCTTGGCAACACGCCTACAACATTAATAATAGGCCTACTTTATTGAACACCTGGATTCAAGATTCTAATAGGCCTAATTGTCGCAAATGTCCCACGAAAACCATTTCGGCCAAAAAGTCCTACATTCAAACTTCAAACGGATATCCCATCCTGAAACTCTTTTTGTTCCGTTGCATTGTCCTCAGTTGCCAATGAAGCCGTATTCTCTGATCCACTCACGTGTTTATCCTGTGTCCCATTTCCACCAACTGTGAAACCTGACCAAAATTGTTTCCGTCGGCGTCAGTGCTTCAGTTTTCGTATTCACCAATACTTTTGGCGGCCATAAATTTTTGACGGACTGGTATCCCAGCTGCTCTCTCATTGGAGACGCAAACTTTCAGCCAATGGACTGTGACAACATGAACCACAAATGTAAAAGTAAAGCTAATGCAGGGAACAGTTACATTGGCGCTCATACGAGTAAACGAGCAAGCGGACACAACTAAATAGGGGGCCTAGTACAGAAAAAAACATTACCCATGTGCATAAAATGTCAACCCAACAATGACAGCAGTCATGACTGAGATTCAGAGTCACCATCACATCAATATTCATCTTCCAATATCAATGTAAAGAAACAAATTTTACTCCTGAATTGGAGACAGTCAGTCACCCATAATGGTCCTGTCAACCTTTGAAATATTCTTCATGAACAACAGAGTTTCCAAAACATATCTAGGGCTAACTAAGGTTTACTACCCCTCGACTCTGAGGCAAAAACGCTTTGATGTTCGGTGCCCCAGACAGTCCGATATCTTGGTTATCGGAACTGTTTGGAGCCCCCTGGGTGGGTAAAGAGGTTGGACCTCAAAACATCCATGCGTGAAATGACACTCACAGGGCCATATCTGCAATAAAATATTGTGTATTCATCTGTCCCAGTCAATTGTTTTGTGCTAATATGATATAAGTATTGGCAAAACGTGCGTAAGTACCTTCGTGAATTGTCCCCCTGGCCTTAGGAGTTTATTTCATGTCTGTAAGCATCGTAGGCCTACTTCTAAACATTAGCCAACACAGAGATTTACGGAACATAGGGCCTAATAGTAAATACTTATGGAAGAATTGATGGTGCTTGAAAGCTTGATTGAAATTTAGCTGACTGTACCGTAGGCCAACAATCAACAACTACTATATAATTATGGCATTCTGTCAAAATAAAACACGCAAAGGATGAAGCAAAAACATAGGCCTACACAAATACAACATCAAAATGACAATAGTATTCAACTACTGGCAATATAGGCTGTAGGCCTAGGCTACAGGTCGGCCACCACTAAATCCAGCTCCGATTACTTTGCATGTTAAAATGCACGACTTTAGTG